>CM060199.1:41500978-41593418 GCA_030562195.1 Nipponacmea schrenckii | reverse complement strand
GGTCATAATAGAAAGGTCGTAATATATCAATAGCAGCTAGCAGAAAGGTTGTAATATATCAATAGCAGCTAGTAGAAAGGTCGTAATAGAAAGGTAGTAATATATCAATAGCAGCTAGCAGAAAGGTTGTAATATATCAATAGCAGCTAGCAGAAAGGTTGTAATATATCAATAGCAGCTAGCAGAAAGGTTGTAATATATCAATAGCAGCTAGTAGAAAGGTCGTAATAGAAAGGTAGTAATATATCAATAGCAGCTAGTAGAAAGGTCATAATAGAAAGGTCGTAATATATCAATAGCAGCTAGCAGAAAGGTTGTAATATATCAATAGCAGCTAGTAGAAAGGTCATAATAGAAAGGTTGTAATATATCAATAGCAGCTAGCAGAAAGGTTGTAATATATCAATAGCAGCTAGTAGAAAGGTTGTAATATATCAATAGCAGCTAGGCGATTAGTAATGTCATTAAAACCGGAACTTGTAGATGAAAATTACTTACTTCGGTCTTTTCCCCCTCTTTTATAGTCTTGGTGTCGTTCACACGCAGTCTGTAATACAAGTTTAAATATAACCACTTCAATAAAATTAGAACATTGTGAGGTTGTAAACGGGAGATTTTGTTAAAAGTATAATGTAAAACTCCATTTCATTTCAGTTTGTTCTCAATGTTCTAAATAAGCATACGTACTTTTCCCTGAAAGATATCTCGGAGATCAGTTTCACTATTCAATACCATAAATCTAATCTGGGCCGCAGTTAAATCAGCCACATCACTAAAAATATATCATATCACATTTAATTACAGGATCATGTTTACTTCTAGCAGACGGCACCTATCAGTTCCATTCTTGATCGTCATGGGATTGTCTGCTTTGAATGAGTCATCTTCATTCATAATTCCAGTTCCGATCAAGGCTTGAGTGTGAAAGTCTGAGGACCTTGAATAACTAATCTTGACTCATAATTCCAGTCCACCCAGCTGTACTTGGGTACGGATAATCTGGGAAAGTTCAAGAGGTGTGACCTTCCCTAACCCTAACCAATATAGTAATAACAAATTGATAAAGACATGAAATGAAGACAGGCCAATACGTTTAGGAGATAAAAAAAAAAAACAATCTTACTCAAGTTTTAGAATTTCTCTCTGTAGTTCCAAGTTTCCCTCATTCTTTAAGTTTGGCATGTCGGATAATTCTTCTATTAATCTTACATCAAAATCTTCTTTCACTTCTATGGCATCTCTCTCAATATCACTAGCTCGTAATGACTTGGATGGTGAAAGGCGACTGAAGAAATCTAAAATAGAACTATCAGTTTTCGATGTGGAGTCCTTGGGAATATCAGAATCTCTGATTTTACGTGATTTCGTTTTAGCTTTTGGTTTGGATTTAGTTTCTGTTCTCTTTCGTTTTTTCACGTCTTTTATTGAGCTCAGAGCTGGAAGTTCTGGAAGCTCTGATTGGTCTAGAATCGGGATTCTAGGTGTTTTTCTTTGAGGTAGAGCTCGTTGATTTATGTTACTATTTTTAGAAACCACAAATTTCGTATCAATTTCAGTATCTGATGTAAAAATTGGAATTTTGAGTTTTTTTACGTCACTGGCAGACGTAGTTGAAGTAGTGTTAGAACATTGATATATATTAGACAGTCTAGGAAATCTTAATCGTGGTTTTGTCTTGGATAGAACAGGTGTCGAGGAATCAGGACAGTCACTATCTGTTAGATTATCCAGTCTGAATTCATCTCTATCATCAAGTCTCATATTCTCACATCTCTCTATATATATAGTTGGTAATAGAACTGAAGAGGTAATGGAGGTGATAGATTTTTGGTCATCATCAGAGCAAACGTTTATTCTAATACACGATTTTAATTTCTGGATTTTTCTTTCAAGGGTCTGACTTTCATTATCTAAGTCATCATGGCCCTTTATTTCAGCTAATTCAGAGTTTTGAATTTGATCGGCATGTATAGGACTATCGCCTCCTATTTCCTTGTTAACTGCCGACTTTAACTTTTTAATTTTATCCTCTAATTCAAGCTCCTCTTTAGAATCACTTTCAAATTCAAAGGGGTCGTTTTCTACTTTTATTTCCTCTTTCTCACTTTCGTTTTTCCTCTGAAGATTGTGTTTAACCTTAGTTTGTACAAACTTTTCAGGTTTTGAATAATTTTTGAATGCAAAGGCAGTTAAATCATCTTCCGCAACTTTTGGACTAGGGAAAATATCCTTTATGTTTGGTTCGATTTCAAGATCTGTATCGGAATGTTTACGTTTGGGTTTTGAGCGAATATTGGAATAAGTTTTCATGTTATTTTTTTTTAGAAGATTCGAAGACGTTTTCCCTGGATCAAAAATGTCGCGCTTGAAATCGGAGCAATAACTACCATCTTCTGAACTGCTACAGGAAAACATATCAATATCATTTGGAGATTTGACTTCATTTTCTACAATTTCCATATCCTGATTTTCCATCTGATTTGTAACCTTAGAAACAGTTTTGGTTTTTTTAAACGATAAAGGTTCAGTAAGATTAGTCTCTGTTGACGTTACATTTTCAGTTTGGGATTTTTTCACATCTTTTTTTCTTCGACTCAATTTCGGACCACTCTTTTTAATTCTGAAATATTAAACATGTTCAATTTGAATTATATCTCAAATTCCTATAATAGGGAAAAACAATATAATATATACTATTGTCCTGGTGTTTTAAATTATATCACAAATTCCTATAATAGGGGAAAACAATTAAAAATATATACTATTGTCCTGTTGTATTAAATTATATCACAAATTCCTATAATAGGGGAAAACAATAAATATATATACTATTGTCCTGGTTTATTAAATTATATCACAAATTCCTATAATAGGGGAAAACAATATAATATATACTATTGTCCTGGTGTATTAAATTATATCACAAATTCCTATAATAGGGGAAAACAATATAATATATACTATTGTCCTGGTGTATTAAATTATATCACAAATTCCTATAATAGGGGAAAACAATAAATTATATACTATTGTCCTGTTGTATTAAATTATATCACAAATTCCTATAATAGGGGAAAACAATATATTATATACTATTGTCCTGGTGTATTAAATTATATCACAAATTCCTATAATAGGGGAAAACAATAAATTATATACTATTGTCCTGTTGTATTAAATTATATCACAAATTCCTATAATAGGGGAAAACAATAAATTATATACTATTGTCCTGTTGTATTAAATTATATCACAAATTCCTATAATAGGAGAAAACAATAAATTATATACTATTGTCCTGTTGTCTAATGTTTCTACTAAACACCTTGTTCAGAAATACTTATTTTTATATTAAATTATATCACAAATTCCTATAATAGGGAAAACAATTAAAATTATATACTATTGTCCTGTTGTATTAAATTATATCACAAATTCCTATAATAGGGGAAAACAATATATTTTATAGGCCTATTATTGTCTTGTCCCCTTATTCTTCAAAATTTCTATTTAAAATAAATTCTAGATTGAAGAAATACAGTAATCTAATTGGATAAGAAAACTGAATCTGAATCCTGATTTACTGATTGACCAATCAATCCCTGAATTACTAGATACCTACATATTTTTAATCTTTGTCCTTGGTCCTTCATCAATATCAGATGTTCCTCGTTCTGATTTAGCTGTTGGTTCAGACCTGGTCTTCTGTACAACTTTAGCTGCTGGTTCAGACCTGGTCTTCTGTACAACTTTAGCTGCTGGTTCAGACCTGGTCTTCTGTACAACTTTAGCTGCTGGTTCAGACCTGGTCTTCTGTACAACTTTAGCTGCTGGTTCAGACCTGGTCTTCTGTACAACTTTAGCTGTTGATGTAGGTTCATTTTTAGTTTTAGATTCTAGATTAGTTAACTTGAGTACATTTTTCGCTGTTGTCTTTGATCCTCTTTTAGCTGCTTCCAAATGGTCTAAATTTTGATCAGCGGATTTTGATGCAGTGAGAGTGGTTGACCTAACAGTAGTGGTTGAATCCAGTGTGGTTGTGTCAGTGGATGTTGATGTTGTTTTAGAAGTTGTGTCTGAAGTAACAGCTAACTGAGATGATGAAGAACTGGACGGTTTGGTAGCTGTTTTATTTTGAGAAGATTTCTGAAAGTAACTGCTGATACCAACAGTGTTCTGTCTCCTCCCTACTGCCCCCTTACCTCCCACCAGACCAAATAACTAGAAAATAAAAATAAAACATTTGATTCATTATAAAATTTTCAAAATGGAGTTATTTGTTTAGCTCTGTTAAGACTCCCCCTGGCAGTGATGTAGGTAGAAAATGACATGAAAAAAAAGGGTCTTGATTTTTAAGTGGGACATTAAGTCAGTAGAACTAGAAAATAATGTAATTCAATGAAGTTGAAAATTATTGAAAAGAAACCTGAATATAAACTATTTAAAACTGTAGCAATACAATGGAAGCACATCTTTTTATATGTTGTTCAATCCCACTGTATTTGCTTCTTATTGGGCTATAAAGTCAGGTAATGTCATGCAGTAAACAATGAGGAAAACTTGAATAATTTATTCCCTTGGAATAAATAACACAGTCCATATGAATAGAGTGGTATTGATTCTATAGTGACTGGTCTCATGTCTTAAAAATAGCTGAAGGGAGAGAACTCCAATTTAAACTAAGGGAGGTAACTAATAAATATTTAATTTGTAGACTAATAGTATTTTTACTTGTGTCATGATGTTCTGATTCTTGTCTTGACCTATAGGACACACGTACACCAACATTTTCTCTTTATGAATGTGGAAAAATCTGTAGGAGTCTGAAAAATTAACAAATATGGAACATGGTAGGTGAAGTTTTAATAATTTATTTCTGGAATTATTTTCAGATATAGTGAGGCAGGCAGACTCAACTAGATCTTAGACATTTAACTGTCTAGTCCTTAAGACATTAGTCTCCAGGCCTATTGACAGTGTTTTGGATAAAGTCACAGTCATCAGTAATGACAAGAATAATACAATATCTTATTTTTGAAATTTTTTCAGAAATGATTAGAATGTTTTATGTAGGTTTAGTTCAATATTTGTACACCTGGGACTGTCTGGTCCTTAAGATATTTATCACACAGTGTTTTGGATAAAGTCACCGTCATCAGTGATACTGAAAAACAAATGTTCTGTAGAATAAATGACATAAGTTATGTATTAAACAATGAAATCTTGAAATTTAAAATTTTCATGCATTGATAAACATGTTTGTTTAAACCCAAGACTTGTTATTGTACAGTAAGGATTAATTTTATCCTGTTTGTCCTATTTTTCTGTGTCAGTCAGACAAAGCTGGCAAATATATTGATGAAACAACAACCCTTTAAGTATTAGGTACATTAATACATTTTAAAACTCAAGTCAGACATGACTGGCAAACTATCTAATAACAACAAGCCCTTGACAATTCTTTGGCACTTAAATCTACCTCACCCCCCTTGCCTGCACTCATCACTTTACCCCCACCCCACTACCCGCATCTCCTACTCAAAAAATGTTATCATGTATTAAGGAAAAGAATTGCCTTGAAGTTTTTTGGCCCCTTACTCTACCCCAGTGTCCTACCTGCCCTTCTAACTCTACCCCAATCCAACTACCCCTAGCTCCTACTCTGTCCCCCTCACCTTCCACATAAAGACTGACAGACATGCTACTAAAAGACAAGCAGTGGGAGTGAGTAATGACTGGATGATTTAATAGAAGGTCAGGTTGTTTGTTCTTCAGAAATTCCTGGAATAATGCCAGAATTCTACAGAATAATTCCAATATGCATGCTGCTGTCAATTGTCTGGCAGAGAGTCAAAATGTCAGCATCAGGTTCCTAGCTTGAGAGATTGTAAACAGATTTCCTAAACGTTACGTTTGTATCAGAGACACTAATAAAATTAATTCTAATTTTCAATCAGATGTCTGTGATTCTTGTAAATCTACGTCACTAAGTGTTTGTTGTGTTTCATGCGAAATTGGCGTCCTTGATGTAGGGTTTGTAAACCAAATTGTACCTCCATACCTCAATTCAATTACTCACAAAGTTAAATATATTTCTGTTTTTCAAAACTTTTGTTTTAAGAGAACACTACCCCTAGCTCCATGTGAGATTGTCTGATTTTGAATCTCAACTTTGACCGATGTTAACGTATTAAATCAGTCTTCCCTATACCTGTACCCCCACCTCAGAACCCTGGCTGTATCACTAGGTGTTAGTGAGAGATAGGGTAATATATACTACACTATTAGATGTTCACAAATCAATAAACACACTAGCTGGTTACACTTGTTATAATGAATATATCTCTCTGGTATAGTAGCCTATAATACAGTAATAAACAGGGATGTCGATTTGACCATGTATGCCGGTCATGACTGATTTTACATCTAAAATGCCCGGTTGAAAAAGGGCCCGTTGGTCATCAAGTATAGGTCATTAAATTAAATTACGGTACCCAAGAATCAAGTTGGATCAGTGAGCCACCAAACACTATTGGTTAATTAATTTAGTTAATTAAGGAATAGCAGTAAGAGGTGGTTAATTAACAATGAATACAAGTTGTTTATAGTCAAAGATATCTACATTCCATCAAAATATTAACACAATTATTTTTCCAGGGTATTTATGGTAACCAATTTTCATGGTTTTACTAATTATTCATTTGAATGTTCTCAAGAATGGTCAATATGAGTATATATTCATCACTGAACTTACCTGGTGTTATAAAGTAACAGAATCCCTTAAAATCTGGTAAACTCACAAAACTAAGTAATTAATGAAAAACGCTTAATCAATTAAGCTTTTTCTATTATTAATTGCATTTTTATGGATATTAACTAAGTTTTTATGATTTATCAGATTATATAAGGATTCTGTTATGTTATTTATGGCAACAGGTATATTTACTGATGAATAAAATTATGCAAAGTTTAAATTTTTAATTTTTCGTGCATTTTAAGACTCAGTTTTCCAGTAACATGGACAATCAGAACAGAAGGAAAACATTATGAAAAACGTTTCTAGATTTGAATACTTCATCTAAAAATTCTGATGTTCAATTAGAAAAAACACAGTTTATTTCAGTCCAGCAGGAATTTGATAACTTTGATTGAAACAACAAAAGAATTGAAATACAGTCAAACCCGGATATAACAATTTTCGTAGGACTGACGGATCTGTTCGTTATTTCCGAATTTTGTTATATCCAATTACATGTAAATTCAGGTGTAACAAATATGTTCTTGAAAAAACCCATAATTAAATAATTAAATGAACAAACAAGGTGAAAAGAAACTGAACTCAAATTCGTTGCCGTCTTACGACAGTTCCGACACTGAAGATACCATGTGAATGGCGCCGTGGAATTCCCGCCGGTGCGAACGTTATGTCAGATAACACAAGAACCAAGCTTCATTTCTGTAGTTATGAGCAAGCGTCACTGGCCTTCTCACTGGCAATACTGGCGCAATTTTTTAAGTCATCGTTAGATCCGGTAAAAATTCAATGGAAAATAATTCTTGGGGAAACGAAAATCTGTTGTTATAACCGAATTTTCGCTATAACCATTTCTTTATAACCGTGTTTGTGTCAAGGAATTTAACGTTAGTGAAGTTCAGGAATTTCGGAAGTTGCCGTTATAGGCAGATTTTTGTTACATGCCGAATCGTTATATCTATGTTCAACTGTAATACATTATGTTAGATCAGTTTTTACCTGAGACAATAAGGACAGACTTATATTAATACTTGTAATTTTCACTGGAATTCTTGACACACCTGATATACCTGACACACCTGAGATATAGATAGCGAATATAGGTAATTAGAACCTTTGATAATAACTTCAATATTCTACAAGACCTTGTGTCTTGCCTTGGTTAGTTTTGAGTAAATTATACTTACGTTTGTACGATAATTGTTCGTTTTCATCAGACAAACAGTTAATGATAGACCGAGGGTCAATAAGACATGTGTCGTTACTCTCTTTACGTTTAAATTCATACCCTATTCTAACACTATCACCTAGAAATAATAAACAGGTAATTATCATATTTATACCTTTCAAGGTAGTGATATTGATATCAAATCCTGAAACAGTCCATGTCAGAAATAAATATCCATATAAAATTAAAAATCTTTCTTTATGCTGGCCGAAAACAACATATTTAGAACATGGACTGAATGTAGGTAAGAGGTGACACAATATAGGAGAATTTATCTCTTCTCTCGTTAGGAAATGATTAGGAGTTGGAGATGGATAATGACTAGGGGTGGAGATGGATAATGACTAGAGGTGGAGATGGATAATGACTAGGGGTGTGAGATGGATAATGACTGGGGGTGGAGATGGATAATGACTAGGAGTGGAGATGGATAATGACTAGGGGTGGAGATGGATAATGACTAGGGGTGGAGATGGATAATGACTAGGGGTGGAGATGGATAATGACTAGGGGTGGAGATGGATAATGACTAGGGGTGGAGATGGATAATGACTAGGGGTGGAGATGGATAATGACTAGAGGTGGAGATGGATAATGACTAGGGGTGGAGATGGATAATGACTAGTGGGGGAGATGGATAATGACTAGGGGTGGAGATGGATAATGACTAGGGGTGAGATGGATAATGAATAGAGGTGGAGATGGATAATGACTAGGGGTGGAGATGGATAATGACTAGGGGTGGAGATGGATAATGACTAGGGGTGGAGATGGATAATGACTAGGGGTGAGATGGATAATGACAGGGGTGAGATGGATAATGATAGGGTGGAGATGGATAATGACTAGGGGTGGAGATGGATAATGACTAGGGGTGGAGATGGATAATGACTAGGGGTGGAGATGGATAATGACAGGGTGAGATGGTAATGATAGGGTGGAGATGGATAATGACTAGGGGTGGAGATGGATAATGACTAGGGATGGAGATGGATAATGACTAGGGGTGGAGATGGATAATGACTAGTGGTGGAGATGGATAATGACTAGGGGAGTGAGATGGATAATGACTAGTGGTGGAGATGGATAATGATAGGAGGTGGAGATGGATAATGACTAGGGGTGGAGATGGATAATGACTAGGGGTGGAGATGGATAATGACTAGGGGTGGAGATGGATAATGACTAGTGGTGGAGATGGATAATGACTAGGGGTGGAGATGGATAATGACTAGGGGTGGAGATGGATAATGACTAGTGGTGGAGATGGATAATGACTAGGGGTGGAGATGGATAATGACTAGGAGTGGAGATGGATAATGACTAGTGGGGAGATGGATAATGACTAGGAGTGGAGATGGATAATGACTAGGGGTGGAGATGGATAATGACTAGGGGTGGAGATGGATAATGAATAGAGGTGGAGATGGAAAATGACTAGGGGTGGAGATGGATAATGACTAGGGGTGAGATGGATAATGAATAGGGGTGGAGATGGATAATGACTAGGGTGGAGATGGATAATGACTAGGGGGGAGATGGATAATGACTAGGGGTGGAGATGGATAATGACTAGGGGTGGAGATGGATAATGATAGGGTGGAGATGGATAATGACTAGGGGTGGAGATGGATAATGACTAGGGGTGGAGATGGATAATGACTAGGGGTGGAGATGGATAATGAATAGAGGTGGAGATGGATAATGAATAGAGGTGGAGATGGATAATGACTAGGGGTGGAGATGGATAATGACTAGGGGTGGAGATGGATAATGACTAGGGGTGGAGATGGATAATGAATAGGGTGGAGATGGATAATGATAGGGGTGGAGATGGATAATGACTAGGGGTGGAGATGGATAATGACTAGGGGTGGAGATGGATAATGACTAGGGGTGGAGATGGATAATGACTAGGGGTGGAGATGGATAATGACTAGGGTGGAGATGGATAATGACTAGGGGTGGAGATGGATAATGACTAGGGGTGGAGATGGATAATGACTAGGGGTGGAGATGGATAATGACTAGGGGTTGAGATGGATAATGAGAAGGGGTGGAGATGGATAATGACTAGGGGTGGAGACAGGTGGGGATTTTTTAATCAATCCTACCTGAAAGAATGCGATCTATTTCTGGAGATTTTTTTGCCCCACCCCCACCTTTTGCATCTGGATTATGATTACATCGTGCTAAAACTACAGGCTTGATTAAATCCAATATTTCCTGGAACAAAAAAAAAGATTGCCAGGCAGGTAATAAATAAATATATTTAACATTACTGGTACAGTAAAAATCACCAAGGAATCATCAGTCTTACATCTCTCACAAATCCAGTAAGTTATATCGAAATCTGTCAAGAATATGATCCATCCCAACAGTAGAGGGGATTTTTTATGCACAGCCTGTAAAACAGGGAACTCAATCTATTGTCCATCTGTCAAGGGATTTTAATGTGCACGGCCTATAGCACAGGTCCTCAGTTTATTGTCCCATCTAAACTGGATGACTTTTCCAATGTAAGCACTGCGTCACTGACCCTTCCCTCAGGTAATGGGCAACCAATTTTTGTATTTAAGCTTACTTTACTGATATTTTAATCAAATTTGAAGCCTATTAAAGATGAATAACTGATTGTTTTAAAAAGAAAAATATATTAATCTATTTCTTAGAGCACAATATTTCTGGCATTATTAGATCTACATTCATAGATCTATTTACAAGATTATGAATTTGAGTTAAACTAAGCAATACATGGGAAATGTTTTGTGGCAATAGGACCTGTTTAGTGAGTCAGTATAAATAATCATTGTAATGTGACAGACTTCAACATTTAAACAAATTATTGAACAGACTAACCCTGAGATGTTTCCTATCAAACCAGGAAACTTTCAAACTTTGGGAGGATTTTTTTGGCAAATCTAAAAACTCAGGATGAATCTGAACTTGAACAACTTTAGATTTACTCACCTGTAAAAAAAAGGAACAATGTTTAACATACCAGGTATCTTTTATAAGTTAATGTTAGACTTGTCAATTAATTTCACATGTCTTAATTGTGTTCAGAACATCTTGAATAAGGTGTGGGTTGTAAATATCATAGTGTAAAGATTTTTAATCTGAATAGAACTCTTACACAGATAGTTAAATAGAGCTTAAAGAGACACAAGGCCTTTACTTTAAAAAAAAAACTACCAGAATGAAAAACGACGATAATATAAATAGAAAGGGGGGGGGGGGTATTTTTCAAAATTCACCCTAAAAACTGAAAACAGTCAATTGTTGCCTACTCTCAAAAATTCAGTTGACAGCATTGTAAATTTTTCCTTGGTCACCATATTGATGTCTGTCACCACAATAACATTAAATGCTGTTTTTCCGAGACCATGCCTGAATTTTAAAGGTGCCAAAATTCAGAAAAGGCTTGCCAGGAATTCTGGCAGTTGTAGAGTTATCTTCTCTTATCTGGTCGCTTATACCATTAACAATATTACCATGAAAATAACTAGAATTATTGGAATTTCAGCCTCAATATGATTATTTTAAAGATTTTTTTCCCAAATTTAATGCAAGACTTGCATAGATTTTGTTCGAATTTTAATATTTTGTCGAAATATTTTTTTAAATTTTGAAATGATATAAGCGATGATTTCTAAAGGTCAAGGTGACTATCGTGATGAAAATTTCACCACACGGTTTGTTTTATTTATTATAATTACAGCATCATGCCGTCTGTTGGACTTCATTCTTAGTAATTTCTAGCTAAATGTTTAATTATTCCAGTTCTTGAGCTTTCTAGTCAAAAAATTTTGCATCAAGGGGTCCACGGTAGTTGTGATCTGCTTCAATTCCCAGCGTCCCAGGTCCTTGGGAAATGTCCCTCCCTGCACTGACTCAGACTGGAGCTGATTTTAATAAGTAGCCTAGACCAGGTTCATGGCAAGGAATCTTAAGAAGTTTCAGAGAAGGGACTATTTCTGCCATTCTGATTTGAAGTCAGATGTCTGTGGTTCTTAATCTTCTAGAAAAGCCTAAACAGATTGTTTCTTCACTCTACAGACGGTCACTATAATTATAATATAGGCCTATATCACAAACCATGCTTCCACATTCAGTTCCAACTAATTACCCTAATGACCCAATACGGTATTTACAAATACCAGACCCGTCTTCATTAGCCCATAAGGTGCAGAACAGTAGGACGTAAAACTCCATTCATTTCATTTCATTTACAAATACCAGTACCCTTATTCAAAAGATAAATTTCATATTTGAGCATTTTTTTGTGGATATTAATTTAAGGCTTGCCGGTAAGCTTACATTTTTTTTTTTTTTATGTAGGGTAATAGAATGTCTTAGAATGAACATAGAATTTTAATTTCACTCAAACTTGACAAAGAATGGTATATATTCATCAGTGGATTTACCTGGCATCATCACTATACATCAAATAAAACTCCCTCTATAATTCGATAAATCCACAAAATTAAGTTCTTCATTATAAATACACTAAATAGTGAAAGATGATTGATGGCAATTGTTCATTTAAATTCTGAATATAGTTAATTTGTAATTGATAAAGTTAATAAAGTGTGGGATACACATATATTTAACTAATAGTCAATGTTGTACACAAATATTAGACGTACCCGGTAGAACAAGCCCTGTGTATTCTAAATCATTCTATATCCCCTCTATTTAAGCTGTGTCTTTGTATTTTGCTATTTTTAAGCTTAGTATTTTAAACTGTTTTTTTTTATTATTTATAGCTCTAGATGTACCATATTATTTTTTGAAACTCTATTTATCTTTATTTTAAGCTCTATGTTTTAAATTTAAGCTAGATGTATTTTTTTATTCCAAGCTCTAAGCTTATGTTCCAGTATTTTTTATTTTA
Source organism: Nipponacmea schrenckii (assembly GCA_030562195.1). NCBI lineage: Eukaryota > Metazoa > Mollusca > Gastropoda > Lottiidae > Nipponacmea > Nipponacmea schrenckii. The sequence continues at coordinate 41,580,539 of CM060199.1, read as the reverse complement.
AGCTCCATGTGTTTGTATTTTAAGCTCCATGTGTTTTTATTCTAAGCTCCATGTGTTTTTATTTTAAGCTCCATGTGTTTGTATTTTAACCTCCATGTGTTTTTATTCTAAGCTCCATGTGTTTTTATTTTAACCCCATGTGTTTTTATTTTAAGCCCCATGTGTTTTTATTTTAAGCTCCATGTGTTTTTATTTTAAGCTCCATGTGTTTTTATTTTAAGCTTCTTGTGTTTTTATTTTAAGCTCTGTACATGAGTTAAGTTATGTCTGATTGGTTAAAGAAGTTTCAAGCACGTCGTCTGATTGTTGTACTGATACCGCTAGTCATCCTGTCTCATTTTGGATCCCAATTACTCAAACCAAAATCTAACATTATTGAAGAAGAGCCAGTAGAGATCATATCTCTTAACCCAGGTACGAGAGTTATGGTGTGACGAGACTTATAATCCGTGAATATATGACCCCTGACCCCTGACTTCTATGTGTAGAAGGACTTCAGGGTACAAAATACTTTTTTTATTTACATAGCAGTTTTTTGCCCTTTGAGAGAATTTTGTGTAGCAATTTCTAATTTTGAGGAGCAATTATAATCGCCCTTTTTTCTGTATTTTGTATAGCAGTCATACAACTGGGTGATAGCTATGAAAAAAAAGCTACTTTGATGTACTTTTTATCTATTTTATCTAAAAATCAAATCGGTACAACAATTTCTTAGTTCCAAGATAAAAGATAATAGTAAGAGATAAAAACTACAAAAAACCTAGAATTATTTTTTAAAAATAGGATGAGGTCTTCTTCATTAGCAAAAATATAAGTAACATAATATATACTGAATCACAATACACATATAATCCCTGTGTTAAAAGGATAAATGAAATGATTTGGTTTGATAATGTGACACTTTATAGGTTCTGATGTAGTCCCTTTAATTTAGCTAGAAATTATTTGGTATATTGTATTATTGTTTTCACTGTAAAGGTGATGAGAGAGTGTCCTTGATTATTAAGCTAGATTAATGCTGACTGGGCATGCAGGTTTGAAGTGGACAGCTTGCATTAAAGCTACGCCAGCCAATAGCCTGCATGTTGGGCATCCAGGGTCCAGGTCGTGGTATAAGAGAGCCTGTCAAGCCTGGACCGGGAGCCAGAACAGAGGAAGATTCGCCGCCACCAATCTCCTATATATCTCTCTCACCACCTTTTCAGAAGATCCATACCTAATAAATATATTAAAACACAACGTGAAGTCATTTCAACATCTAGAAGTGCTACAATAATAAAAAAAGATAAAAACTACAAAAACCTAGGATTATTTTTTAAATTTTTTTCCATGAGTTGCTGCAAAGTCCAACCAACCACACTCCGGATCCATTTTTTCTTGCCATTTTTCTGCGGTATTAAGCCGAACTCCAGACATAATTTTCACACATTAATTAAGCTAAGTCACTATTTTTTATGAAATTAATAGTTCCTGTCAGTGTTACTACGATATATTGCAAAACTTCATGAATAATATTTTATCTTCTTTCCATTCCAACATTTTAACAATGGGTACCGTTATAATTATAATGAGTTCCAATACATTCAATGTAATAGGGGTGTGGCTTAAGCCAAGGTCAATGAAATTGTAAGTTGGTCCCGTCATTTTTGCATATTAGGGAGAGTGTTATCTGTTTGTTAGGGAGAGTGTTATCTGTTTGTTAGGGAGAGTGTTATCTGTTTGTTAACGAATATAAAGTCCATTAATTTAGCTTTAATTATTTGCAGCTTCGATTATTTCAAAGTTCTACTCTGCTCAATAATACGGAAAATACAAAAGAACAAAAAAGCGCCTGTAATTACGATAAAAAATAAAATAGAACAGAAATAATTACTAACTACCAACCACCCCTTTACCAAAATACCCCTTTACCAAAATACCCCTTTACCAAAATACCCCTTTACCAAAATACCCCTTTACCAAAATACCCCTTTACCAAAATACCCCTATTTCCATTCAGTTGTCTGTTGTCCTTAATATCAGAACCTGATCTACAATACTTTTAAATTTATATTATTTACTAATCTTTGGGGACTGGCCATTGCAAATTGGGGAGATTGCGAATCTGATTCCTTTAGATGGAATCATATTGCTCAGAAACCATCATACCGTTATTTCCATATTGATGAAGGTGACCTTGGTCTATTTATAGTAACAAAAGACAAGGACACGCGGGAGGGGGAGGCACACACGGGTAGTATACGAATAAAAAATAACAATAAAGGTCATCGTATTTATAAGAAAATATCTAAATAGAGTTTATTACAGAACAACAATTCATGATCACATGATCTTCATAAACATAGTGATTTATTTCTGTAAAACTAGATTTACTGCTAAGCCATTTGGAAATTTAAATTGCAAAAAACTGATCCCCTTAGAAAATACATATTGCCAAAATACCATTCATGCCGTATTCCATTATTTTGATCTGACCTTGTCCAATTTAATAGTCAAAAGAAAAAACACTGCGGATACACACATAGTTTTTTAAATTTATTTTGATTTACTAATTTTCAACATTTAAAATTAATAATATTCCTTCGTAGATTGTCAATTATTTTAATTAATAATTTACCGTATCTGATGATCAACTTATTTTAATTTAATAATATAACCGTATCGTAGAGGCAACATGGGTAGATACAATTTTTTAATTAATAATATAACCGTATCGATTATCACTTATTTTAATTAATAATATAACGTTTGATTGATCAACATTTTAATAAAATAATATACAGTATCTTTAAATCAATTTTATTTCTTAATAAATAATATTATCGTAGATTGATCAACTATTTTAATTAATAATATACCGTATCGTAGATTGATCAACTTATTTTAATTAATAATATACCGTATCGTAGATTGATCAACTTATTTTAATTAATAATATAACCGTATCGTAGATTGATCAACTTATTTTAATAATAATATACCGTATCGTAGATTGATCAACTTATTTTAATTAATAATATAACCGTATCGTAGATTGATCAACTTATTTTAATAATAATATTACGTATCGTAGATTGATCAACTTATTTTAATAATAATATACCGTATCGTAGATTGATCAACTTATTTTAATTAATAATATTACCGTATCGTAGATTGATCAACTTATTTTAATTAATAATATTACCGTATCGTAGATTGATCAACTTATTTTAATTAATAATATAACCGTATCGTAGATTGATCAACTTATTTTACTAAATAATATTACCGTATCGTAGATTGATCAACTTATTTTAATTAATAATATTACCGTATCGTAGATTGATCAACTTATTTTAATAAATAATATTACAGTATCGTAGATTGATCAACTTATTTTAATTAATAATATAACCGTATCGTAGATTGATCAACTTATTTTAATTAATAATATTACCGTATCGTAGATTGATCAACTTATTTTAATAAATAATATTACCGTATCGTAGATTGATCAACTTATTTTAATAAATAATATTACAGTATCGTAGATTGATCAACTTATTTTAATAAATAATATTACAGTATCGTAGATTGATCAACCTATTTTAATTAATAATATTACCGTATCCTAGATTGATCAACTTATTTTAATTAATAATATTACCGTATCGTAGATTGATCAACTTATTTTAATTAATAATATTACCGTATCGTAGATTGATCAACTTATTTTAATTGTTATAATTCACCTGAATATTCAATTGTATTTTTCAGATACAGAAAATGCAAAAGGAGCCAAAGAGAAGTAGTATTTTAAAAAGTTCAACCTTCCAGAATATTTTAAAGAGTCGAATCTTCCAGGAGTTTATAAAGGTACCCAACTGGTGTCGTAAACATAAATTAGTCTCGTTCTCCCTTATTTTTTTCGTATCCTTCATAGTAACTATTCCTATATCGCCTCCGACAGTGCCCACATCCGAGGAGAGAATAGAGGAGAGGCGAAAACAACAGCAATTACAACAACAAATACTGCAAGAAGAAAAATCTGTCAACTAGAATAACGAAGTAGAAATAGGTTGGTAAAATATATTTTTTATGGGTATTTGTCTTCATACAGCTCTTTTCTAGTATGACAGAATGCAGCAAGTTGGTTAAGGTGTACTTTAGCAAGTACAACATAATACACCAATCAGAGACAGTGATAAACAGTACTCTAGCAAATACAACATAATACAGCCAATCAGAGACAGCGATAAACAGTACTCTAGCAAATACAACATAATACAGCCAATCAGAGACAGTGATAAACAGTACTCTAGCAAATACAACATAATACAGCCAATCAGAGACAGTGATAAACAGTACTCTAGCAAATACAACATAATACACCAATCAGAGACAGTGATAAACAGTACTCTAGCAAATACAACATAATACACCAATCAGAGACAGTGATAAACAGTACTCTAGCAAATACAACATAATACACCAATCAGAGACAGTGATAAACAGTACTCTAGCAAATACAACATAATACACCAATCAGAGACAGTGATAAACAGTACTCTAGCAATACAACATAATACACCAATCAGAGACAGTGATAAACAGTACTCTAGCAAATACAACATAATACACCAATCAGAGACAGTGATAAACAGTACTCTAGCAAATACAACATAATACACCAATCAGAGACAGCGATAAACAGTACTCTAGCAAATACAACATAATACACCAATCAGAGACAGTGATAAACAGTACTCTAGCAAATACAACATAATACACCAATCAGAGACAGTGATAAACAGTACTCTAGCAAATACAACATAATACAGCCAATCAGAGACAGCGATAAACAGTACTCTAGCAAATACAACATAATACACCAATCAGAGACAGTGATAAACAGTACTCTAGCAAATACAACATAATACAGCCAATCAGAGACAGCGATAAACAGTACTCTAGCAAATACAACATAATACACCAATCAGAGACATAGATAAACAGTACTCTAGCAAATACAACATAATACACCAATCAGAGACAGAGATAAACAGTACTCTAGCATATACAACATAATACACCAATCAGAGACAGTGATAAACAGTACTCTAGCAAATACAACATAATACAGCCAATCAGAGACAGTGATAAACAGTACACTTCACCATAATACAGCCAATCACAGCTCTGTACCAAAAATCTGTGGCCATACTCATTAATCTGGATTTAGTTTCATTTTTCGATAGTGTCAGATTTTTCTGACCGTTTATTATTGGATATTATAATATTTGCATTGAACATTGCATCCAATAAACTTTCTGGAAATTAATTTCAGTGCAGAATCAGACAGTATTTCTGTGTTCTCTAAATAAAAGACTTACAATGATTGTAAATTTACAATTTAAAATTTTATTTCTTACAGAGAGCAACATGGGATCCAGAGAAGCTGCCAAAAACCAGTCGAATATACACGTTGACACACTGGATGATCCAGAAGTTAAAGCAAGTCTGGCCACCCTCCGACAAATAGTCTCGTCATGTATGGGTCCACATGGCAAAATAAAAATTATTCAGAACGCGTCTGGTGGGCCAATTACACGTACCACAACTTCCTCACGTCTGTTCAACTCCATATCCCTGTCTAAACCGGTTTTAAAATTAGTAGTCAACTCTGTCAAGTCTCATGTTGATCAGTTCCAAGATGGTGGCTTAATGGCGTGTTTGTTTTGTTTGTTGTTAGTGGAGACGTCCGTCGAATCGGAAATTAACCGGTCTATTCTAGCCGATCTGTTCCAAGTTTTTTATGAAATTATCGATGATTATATGAGTTCTGAAGAATGTGCGTGCAAATACGAAATGGATTTCTCAAATCTTGACGCCATGATGGCATTTGTTCAAAACATGTACGACTCAAAACCATTTTGTGGTCTCTATGGTTACCAGCTTGAGGAATTTTCCCGCCTAATTCTTCAAACCTTTCTACAATGTATTCCGGATATGGCGAGTTCGAAGGCCAGTTTTTATACCACGCGAATTTATCTACTTTGTTTGAAACACGACGATATGAACTTTTCCCAGAATTTGAGTGGATTAGTTTTAGAGTATCCAGAGTTATCTTCCCTAAACGAGAAAAAGCTGAGTGTAAAACGGAGTCTGGATTCAGTAGACTGTAATAGAATCAAGGTGGCGTTGATAACCTGCTCAATGTCCGGAGACGTGGAGACAGAACTGAATGCAAATTGTGAAGTGGCAACTGGAATGGATCCAGATTTATTTTTCACGGAGAAAATCCTGTCGTTCTGCTACCAGCTGGTAACTAAGGAAGTGGGATTAGTTTTATGCCAGAAGGTCATGCACCCTAGAGTGAAGGACTATTTTAGAAGTAAAGGTGTTTTATTTATAGATCGACTGGGAGCCATGCCCATTCCGTATGTTCAAGATGTCACAGGTGGGTAAATGATTTTTCAAGAAAAGCACAAATGAACCTTATTTAAAGCTAGGCTAATAAAGGCTCTATTCATCAGTAGTTATACCTGCTGCCATAAATAACATAAAAAAATAAATAAATATCCAAAAAAATTAAGTAATTATCCAAAAAAATGCATTTGATTTTTGAAAAGCACTTAAAACCTTAAGCGTTTTTCAAAATTGATTAAAGGTGCACAAACTCTTGGTCTATAAGGGTATATATTTATCAGTGAACTTACCAGATAACAGAATCCCTACCTGTGTAAAGGGAGATAACAGGCCTTATTAATTAATCAGCTTAATTAAATAATTTCAATAAGACTGAATACTGTACTACTGGGTACAAGCTGAGTTTTGTTTAATTGTTATGTTAATGAATAGTCTAAAATTGACAAGAAAGGAAACTGAAGCTTTACTTTAAACTAACACTTCAAACAACCTGTGCTTTTAGAAGTCAGTTTTCATGCCCTATTACAAGTTAAAAACTGAGTTCAGTTTAAATTCTGTTAAAGTTTAAAATTTTATTTTCAGAAATACTCTACACTGGTATTACTATAATATATAATATATTCACTTGATTTAAATATGTTTTAATTTCAGTTATTTTATTTGAATGTTTTAATCAAGTTTAGACGTTCTGTTTTATTTTTGGTGTTTTTAAGAATCATTGACTGGAATTTGGTTTAAAATTATAAATTATCCTCTTTCTCGTAATTCTCATTGAAAAATCACTCATACGGAGTTTGGCATTTTGTCATTAATATTGTCCCATTCCTGGGTTTGTATAATTGGTGAAATTTTTTGTTTTAAACGTCAAGGGTCACTGTTCTGGTAAAATGTCACAACTGCACATTATTAGCCCATTAGATATAGAAGAGTAGGACGCAACACAGTTCAGTTGGATAAAAAGTTGTTACTTATAACTTAGTTAGGATAATAAAGATCGTTTTCTCTTCTGAATTAAAAAATCAAATCAATCAGCCTTTTAACAGAAGCCTCTATGTGTAACCCAGTGAGAAATGTTATAATAATAGTCCAGACTGACACACTGTCCATATTTATAATAAAATTTATTGTGTGGACTAGACGGTTGACATGTATTGTTGGCGATAAGGTGCCTGACTCGCTGGTTCGAAACCCGTTCGGGTCTCAGCCAATTTTCAGCACGAAAATCTGTGCTATACCAAGAAAGTGTTATCCCAATAACGAACATATTGTTGCAACACCACTTTCTAAATGACATTAAATCATCTCAACTTTATTGTTTTTTCTTTTAAAGGGATAATAGGCGTTAGAACGAACATAAAATTTTAAGTTCACTCAAATTTGGACAATAACAGTATATATCCATCAGTGGACTTACCTATACATCAAAATCCCTCTAAAATCCGATAAATCCCCAAAATAAAGTAGTTAATCATAAAACGCTTGAGCCATCCATCGTGTAAATATAAAGGGAAGTAACTCTAACATGTGAGTTTTCATGCGTCCTTGACCCCTACTGTTGAATATCACAATGATGTTTTAGCGTTAATTTACCAGACGCTTTTATTCTCAAACTGAATGGAATCGTCGCTGGCTCACCTTTTTTTAAAATTCCGAATATATTTTTATTGTGGCTTTTTAAAATTTGGTAAAGTGTGGGATGCATACTTATTTATCTAATAGTCAATATGAAACACAAATATAAGCCGTAGGACGAGTGTATTCTAACGCCTATTATCCCTTAAAGGTACCACTTAGCCTTTTAACAGAATCCTCTATGTTTAACCCAGAGACAAATGTTATAATAATAGTCCCTTTATATTTTTATAATGAAATAACCTGGTTTGTTTTTTTAGGTGCCTCACCAATTAGCCTTTTAACAGAGGCTCCTTCGGACGGAATGTTTGGTTGGTTAGATCAGGTTGATCATCTGGTTATTAATAATCAGAGTTATCTCCACCTACAGGAAGTTGATAGTTGTATTATTACGCTAGTTCTCGCTACACCTGATGATGACAAACTCGACGAATTAAAGGTCAGTAACTCTTGTCTTATATATTAAATATTTTGGTATACTTTACTCCTGAAGTGTATTTCGTTAGGTTAATCTGATCTTTACTCCTAAATATCACTCACAATGACATGTAACTTAAATTCTACCCTTCATTATTACAAAACATTTCATTTCATTTTTTTGTAACAAGTTTTCCAGATTTTTTTTCTATATTTGGGTCAGTTATTGTTTTTATTTCCATTATTCTAATTTCTGTCAGACGTCTGTAGGTCTTGTTATTATAGAATTCTGAGTCCTACCTGATTTTATTATTTTTCAAACTGTAAATCAAGCTATAAGATATATAAGTGTCTTTGTAATTAGCGACGTCTTTAAAAATAAACTTTAGTTTTAGTAGAATTACAGGAACCTTAGATGTCTGATTGTAAATTAGAATGATGTTAATTAATGCCATCAATGTCCCTGATACACATATTCATTTAGGAAAACCCAGACATTGAATGTACGTAATAGAGTAACAAGAACTCACACTTCAAACTAGAAAACAAACTTCCTAGGCCCGTGCTTTCCCGGAACTACGAGATAGTAGCCCCCCCCCCCCACTGAAATCTATAATATAATTGACAAAACATAGTATCTTATAAAGTATTGATATCATTTCTTGATAAAAACGGAATACCTTCGTCGAAACTCGCAAGTTAAAGTAATTGTTATCTTTATAATTGTTTCAAGTTAAAGTATTGATATATAATTGTGTCAAGTTAAAGTATTGATATATAATTGTGTCAAGTTAAAGTATTGATATATAATTGTGTCAAGTTAAAGTATTGATATATAATTGTGTCAAGTTAAAGTATTGATATATAATTGTGTCAAGTTAAAGTATTGATATATAATTGTGTCAAGTTAAAGTATTGATATATAATTGTGTCAAGTTAAAGTATTGATATATAATTGTGTCAAGTTAAAGTATTGATATGGAAGTAAATATTGAATATAACGTAAAAAGTATTGATATATAATTGTGTCAGAGTTAAAGTATTGATATATAATTGTGTCAAGTTAAAGTATTGATATAAATTGTTGGTCGAAGTTAAAGTATGTTATATAAGAAATATGTAAGTTATAACGTATATAAAATTGTAAGTTATACAGTTTATATAAACATTGTAAGTTATACAGGTTTGATAAGAATATGTCAACTAAAGTTTTGTATAATGGCATCTGAAAGATTATACAGCTGTTTATATAAGACATCATGTAAGTTATACAGCTGTTTATATAAGACATGTAAGTTATACAGCTGTTTATATAAGACATGTAAGTTATACAGCTGTTTATATTAGACATCATGTAAGTTATACAGCTGTTTATATAAGAATCATGTAAGTGTATACAGCTGTTTATATAAGACATCATGTAAGTTATACAGCTGTTTATATTAGACATCATGTCAAGTTATACAGCTGTTTATATAAGACATCATGTAAGTTATACAGCTGTTTATATTAGACATCATGTAAGTTATACAGCTGTTTATATTAGACATCATGTAAGTTATACAGCTGTTTATATAAGACATCATGTAAGTTATACAGCTGTTTATATAAGACATCATGTACGTTATACAGCTGTTTATATTAGACATCATGTAAGTTATACAGCTGTTTATATAAGACATCATGTAAGTTATACAGCTGTTTATATAAGACATCATGTAAGTTATACAGCTGTTTATATTAGACATCATGTAAGTTATACAGCTGTTTATATTAGACATCATGTAAGTTATACAGCTGTTTATATAAGACATCATGTAAGTTATACAGCTGTTTATATAAGACATCATGTAAGTTATACAGCTGTTTATATAAGACATCATGTAAGTTATACAGCTGTTTATATTAGACATCATGCAAGGTATACAGCTGTTTTGTGAACACTTATATTGTGCCCTTCAAAATGACAGTGTTTATGCAGGATGGGTCAGAATGAGCTGATATTTTTTTTGGTTTTTAAATTTCAACAAGTTTTGATCTAATTTCATTAATCACTTCTATTGTTTGGTAAAGAAAATTTCACATGAAGATATTTACTTTTTCAGGTTCAGGAAAATCTCGAGTCAATTGCTGAATCACATGACTGTATGAAATCTGTGGTAACCACGGCAGCCGACATGTTTGCTAAATGTTTAGAGAAGATCGCTATGGTAACCAGTCCAGAGGGCATGGACCACCTTATTGACCTTACTAACTACCATATCTGGAGAGTTCCGAGAGGGGAGATAAAAGATTTGTCGTCTATAGTCAAGTCATCCAGTATTAAATGTGGTTGTAATGTCTTTGATAGTACAACTGTTAGCGATTTTAGATTTGAGAGCGAGAAAGTTGCCGCGAAGGTTGCCCAGTTTGACCCCACCAAGTTGAACCCTGATTATATTAGTTGTTATAGTGTATCTGATAGTCTGTCTGTGGTTATAAACGCATTACGAATTGCTATAAATACTGCTAGCTCTATTATTACAATGGGTCAATTTATACATGATACCAATTAGGCATGGTGTGGCCTTGGGGCTAATATATGACCCAGGGGCTAATTAGGTAACCCAGGGGCTAATTAGGTAACCCAGGGGCTACTTAGGTAACCCAGGGGCTATTAGGTAACCCAGGGACTAATTAGTAGCCCCAAGGTTCTCAAGTTACCCACAAGCTTTCAGTTCCCTTGGGCTGATAAGTAACTCACAGGCTTTTGGTTGCCCTCGGATTTATATAGTCACCCACAGGCTTTTGTCTTGCTTTTGATAAACCTGGGTCTAATTAGTCACCCATAGGCTGCCTAGTCACCCTGTGCTAAAAGATGACACAGAATTTCAGTCTGCAGGCTTCAAGTGGCTCTGGGTCTTAAGAGGCACCCACATGCTTTCAAAAAATATAAATATATATATATAGCTTGATTTATATTAGGCATGTTGTGAGTTATGGCATGATTTTTTACAGAGTACAAATTACACGGCTCAAAACACTAATACATGTATACCAATCTCCTTATAATTAATGTCACTAATTAATTAATTCACATCTTGTGATTGTTATGGCAACGTGATTTATGTATCTACTATTTTTTTCTGATTTTTCTGGCGCCTTCAAATATCAAGTGCTAATTTTGCTGATTTTTTTTATATATTTTTTAATTTTGTTGTCTTGTGATGTGTGTATGTTTAATATTTGGGGTAATTTAAAAAAAACTGACTGACTCCAGGGCTACATGCTCAGTTTAATTAATGCCCCTCCCTCACATCAAGAAAATAAAAAATTTAAAGATTTATGTAATAATGCAAGAGATGTCGTGCTCTAGGAAATAGATATCAAAGAATAAAAAATATCAATAGGTTATTTATCAGTACAAGATATCTCAAATTTGTGTAAAATCTCTGCTGAGGGTGAAAAAAAGTTTGTGGCCCTGGGACGTGGATGTTTTGATTTTTGAAAAGAAACTTATCAGCTGTGTAATGATTATCAGATCAGATCGATCATGAAACAAAACTGACACATTGGATAAGAATCTTACAGTGATAACTAGTTGCGAAAGATAAATGCCAAGAGGTTTGGCCGAGGATCAGCTGGTAGAGAGGATCCCTGTCATGGCAGACTTGTGAACCTTGTTAAATATAAAAAATAAAGTTGTTATGTAAGGTTCTAAATAATGAAAGTGGTCAAGAGTTTGAACACAACTCTGTTGCTGACTTCTGTTCTAACTGGCTACCATACACAACTGGTGATCCCTGTCGTGTAATGACCCAATCTAAACTGTATTTTACTCTGATCAGAATTATGAAGCTGTGTCTTGTACAGCATTGATTAACACAAAGAAATGTTTAATATTGTAAAAATTAATTGCTTTATAGCCACAATATGATGGTAGATTCAGATCTTGTTTTGTCTATGTAATGTATCTCAAATATCTGTTATGATTTAAAACTTGCTGTCTAGTTTCTGTTACTTGACAGTTCTATTATTAAAGTACTAGTGTATCATACCTTTGTACTGCATGTTGATATGCAGGTAATTTTTAAGTGTTTATATTCCTGAAGCGTTTTGTTAGAGGTGGAGATAATATTAAAGAACACAACACAATTTCTGGTATACTACTCCTGGCTTTATCTACACAATGTTTCTACAATTTACATTGTTATCATCAGTTTATATAGTATACTACTCCTGGCTTTATCTACACAATGTTTCTACAATTTACATTGTTATCATCAGTTTATATAGTATACTACTCCTGGCTTTATCTACACAATGTTTCTACAATTTACATTATCATCAGTTTATATAGTATACTACTCCTGGCTTTATCTACACAATGTTTCTACAATTTACATTGTTATCATCAGTTTATATAGTATACTACTCCTGGCTTTATCTACACAATGTTTCTACAATTTACATTATCATCAGTTTATATAGTATACTACTCCTGGCTTTATCTACACAATGTTTCTACAATTTACATTATCATCAGTTTATATAGTATACTACTCCTGGCTTTATCTACACAATGTTTCTACAATTTACATTATAAATGTATCTATTCTAGTTTATGTACCAATGTTTTCTACTTTACTTGTCATACTAAAAAAGCAATGTAAATTTTTGAAAATTTGTAGATCAAATGATATCATGAATTGTTTTTGTTTTTGGTGTTGTTGTTTACCCAAATACACAAATTGTTTAAACCTGCTAAAGAAATTTACTTGTTTATTTGTTTTATATAGAAGAATTCTTTCTCTGGTAAATCACAAATTAGTTTTTTGTAAAGATTTGTCATTGTATTGTGCAATCAATGTTTTATACAAGAAAAGTGACTATTGCAGTCAAGGTTCAAGACAAAGTGTTACTTGTATTGTAAAGTGATTGTGTGACATATTCTAAGAGTTGTATAAAATTGTGTATGTTAAAGTGAGTGTATATACTAAATTTATATTAATTGTGAAATGTTACTAAGTGTATAGTAATATGTGTCACAATATTACTAAATGTTATATAATAAGTAATTGTGTACAATTTACTAAGATGTTATATAATATAGTAATTGTGTACAATGTTACTAAGATGTTATATATATAGTAATTGTGTCACAATGTTACTAAATGTTATATAATATAGTAATTGTGTCCAATGTTACTAAGATGTTATATAGTATAGTAATTGTGTGACAATATTACTAAGATGTTATATAATATAGTAATTGTGTCACAATGTTACTAAGATGTTATATAATATAGTAATTGTGTACAATGTTACTAAGATGTTATATAATATAGTAATTGTGTCACAATGTTACTAAGATGTTATATAATATAGTAATTGTGTCACAATGTTACTAAGATGTTATATAATATAGTAATTGTGTCACAATGTTACTAAGATGTTATATAATATAGTAATTGTGTCGAAATATTACTAAGATGATATATAATATAGTAATTGTGTCACAATGTTACTAAGATGTTATATAATATAGTAATTGTGTACATTTACTAAGATGTTATATAATATAGTAATTGTGTCACAATGTTACTAAGATGTTATATAATATAGTAATTGTGTACAATATTACTAAGATGTTATATAATATAGTAATTGTGTCGAAATTTACTAAGATGATATATAATATAGTAATTGTGTGACAATATTACTAAGATGTTATATAGTATAGTAATTGTGTCACAATGTTACTAAGATGTTATATAATATAGTAATTGTGTCACAATGTTACTAAGATGTTATATAGTATAGTAATTGTGTCACAATGTTACTAAGATGTTATATAATATAGTAATTGTGTCACAATGTTACTAAGATGTTATATAATATAGTAATTGTGTCACAATGTTACTAAGATGTTATATAATATAGTAATTGTGTCACAATGTTACTAAGATGTTATATAATATAGTAATTGTGTGACAATGTTACTAAGATGTTATATAATATAGTAATTGTGTCACAATGTTACTAAGATGTTATATAATATAGTAATTGTGTGACAATATTACTAAGATGTTATATAATATAGTAATTGTGTCACAATGTTACTAAGATGTTATATAATATAGTAATTGTTGTGTTATTGAAATCATCATAATTAATAAAGGATACAGTCACCTAGTGATTCGGTTTACTTGTTGATGGAACTTAATTCTCAGAACACAAATATGTTTTTGTGCTATCTAGGACACCAATAGTAAGCTACACCCATAATTCATATCACCCCATGAACTGAGCCAGTCGAATTTAGGTTTAAGTTTTGAACTATATTATGTCATTGGACTGGAGTTTATCCTATACTTCAGACAACCTTTTCTTAAATTGTAGACAAACTTAACACCAGATTTGTATTTTGAAAAGTGTTGTGGGTAGCTGAAATTAAATGATCAGCTGGTTATATGAATGATCAGCTGGTTATATGAATGATCAGCTGGTTATATGAATGATCAGCTGGTTATATGAATGATCAGCTGGTTATATGAATGATCAGATGACTATATACCTTAATTGTGCTTCACTTCAAGTTTTTATCTTTCAGCTTTTTGCATGAATAAAGATTGATTTTAGAAAAACTTTGTGTATTTTTAAAAATTTAACTTGTGTTATTCACCGTTATAGGCAGTCCGAGAAATTTAACTTGTGTTATTCACCATGATAAATTTAACTTGTCACCGTTATCATCTGAGAAATATAACTTGTGTTATTCACCGTTATAGGCAGTCCGAGAAATTTAACTTGTGTTATTCACCATTATAGGCAGTCCGAGAAATTTAACTTGTGTTATTCACCATTATAGGCAGTCCGAGAAATTTAACTTGTGTTATTCACCATTATAGTCAGTCCGAGAAATTTAACTTGTGTTATTCACCATTATAGGCAGTCCGAGAAATTTAACTTGTGTTATTCACCGTTATAGGCAGTCCGAGAAATTTAACTTGTGTTATTCACCGTTATAGGCAGTCCGAGAAATTTAACTTGTGTTATTCACCATTATAGCAGTCCGGAAATTTAACTTGTGTTATTCACCTTATAGGCAGTCCGAGAAATTTAACTTGTGTTATTCACGTTATAGGCAGTCGAGAAATTTAACTTGTGTAATTCACCATTATAGGCAGTCCGAGAAATTTAACTTGTGTTATTCACCTTATAGGCAGTCCGAGAAATTTAACTTGTGTTATTCACCGTTATAGCAGTCCGAGAAATTTAACTTGTGTTATTCACCATTATAGGCAGTCCGAGAAATTTAACTTGTGTTATTCACCGTTATAGGCAGTCCGAGAAATTAACTTGTGTAATTCACCTTATAGGCAGTCCGAGAAATTTAACTTGTGTTATTCACCATTATAGCAGTCGGAAATTTAACTTGTGTTATTACCATTATAGGCAGTCCGAGAAATTTAACTTGTGTTATTCACCTTATAGGCAGTCCGAGAAATCTAACTTGTGTTATTCACCTTATAGGCAGTCGAGAAATTTAACTTGTGTTATTCACCATTATAGGCAGTCCGAGAAATTTAACTTGTGTTATTCACCATTATAGGCAGTCCGAGAAATTTAACTTGTGTTATTCACCATTATAGGCAGTCCGAGAAATTTAACTTGTGTTATTCACCATTATAGGCAGTCCGAGAAATTTAACTTGTGTTATTCACCGTTATAGGCAGTCCGAGAAATTTAACTTGTGTTATTCACCGTTATAGGCAGTCCGAGAAATTTAACTTGTGTTATTCACCATTATAGGCAGTCCGAGAAATTTAACTTGTGTTATTCACCTTATAGCAGTCCGAGAAATTTAACTTGTGTTATTCACCTTATAGGCAGTCTGGAAATTTAACTTGTGTTATTCACCATTATAGGCAGTCCGAGAAATTTAACTTGTGTTATTCACCATTATAGGCAGTCCGAGAAATTTAACTTGTGTTATTCACCGTTATAGGCAGTCTGAGAAATTTAATTACATTTCTAGTTCTTTTAAAGACTAATCACATTTTTCTAGACCCAAATCAACTCCCAAATCACATTTTTCTAGACCCAAATCAACTCCCAAATATGGGCATTCACAGTTCTGAAAAGTTTTTGATATAACCTTTTTAAACATTTATTAGATAAAATATTTCTAACTTGGAAACAAAATATTTTCATTTTAATAAATATAGATATGTAATTGTATAAAATAGCACTAATATTAACTAGATAAATAAAACCACTATTATAGATATAATAAATTCACATTTAAATTCACATACAGCGAGAAGTAGTGCTTACCCTAACCTTAACCTTAACCCTACTACAGCGAGAAGTAGTGCTTACCCTAACCTTAACCTTAACCCTACTACAGTGAGAAGTAGTGCTAACCCTAACCTTAACCCTACTACAGTGAGAAGTAGTGCTAACCTTAACCTTTACCCTACTACAGCGAGAAGTAGTGCTAACCTTAACCTTTACCCTACTACAGCGAGAAGTAGTGCTAACCCTAACCTTAACCCTACTACAGCGAGAAGTAGTGCTAACCTTAACCTTAACCCTACTACAGCGAGAAGTAGTGCTAACCTTAACCCTACTACAGCGAGAAGTAGTGCTAACCCTAACCTTAACCTTTACCCTACTACAGCGAGAAGTAGTGCTAACCTTAACCCTACTACAGCGAGAAGTAGTGCTTACCCTAACCTTAACCCTACTACAGCGAGAAGTAGTGCTAACCTTAACCTTAACCCTACTACAGCGAGAAGTAGTGCTAACCTTAACCCTACTACAGCGAGAAGTAGTGCTAACCCTAACCTTAACCTTTACCCTACTACAGCGAGAAGTAGTGCTAACCTTAACCCTACTACAGCGAGAAGTAGTGCTTACCCTAACCTTAACCTTTACCCTACTACAGCGAGAAGTAGTGCTTACCCTAACCTTAACCCTACTACAGCGAGAAGTAGTGCTTACCCTAACCTTAACCCTACTACAGTGAGAAGTAGTGCTAACCTTAACCTTAACCTTTACCCTACTACAGTGAGAAGTAGTGCTAACCTTAACCTTTACCCTACTACAGCGAGAAGTAGTGCTAACCTTAACCTTAACCCTACTACAGTGAGAAGTAGTGCTAACCCTAACCTTAACCCTACTACAGTGAGAAGTAGTGCTAACCTTAACCTTAACCCTACTACAGCGAGAAGTAGTGCTAACCCTAACCTTAACCCTACTACAGCGAGAAGTAGTGCTAACCTTAACCTTAACCCTACTACAGCGAGAAGTAGTGCTAACCCTAACCTTAACCCTACTACAGTGAGAAGTAGTGCTAACCCTAACCTTAACCCTACTACAGTGAGAAGTAGTGCTAACCCTAACCTTAACCTTAACCCTACTACAGCGAGAAGTAGTGCTAACCCTAACCTTAACCCTACTACAGTGAGAAGTAGTGCTAACCCTAACCTTAACCTTAACCCTACTACAGCGAGAAGTAGTGCTAACCCTAACCTTAACCCTACAAAAATAAAAAAGCGAGAAGTAGTGCTAACCCTAACCTTAACCCTACTACAGTGAGAAGTAGTGCTAACCCTAACCTTAACCTTAACCCTACTACAGTGAGAAGTAGTGCTAACCCTAACCTTAACCCTACTACAGTGAGAAGTAGTGCTAACCTTAACCCTACTACAGCGAGAAGTAGTGCTAACCCTAACCTTAACCCTACTACAGTGAGAAGTAGTGCTAACCCTAACCTTAACCCTACTACAGTGAGAAGTAGTGCTAACCCTAACCTTAACCCTACTACAGTGAGAAGTAGTGCTAACCTTAACCTTAACCCTATAATAGTATATCTCTTCTATCTACTGATACAGGAAATCATTGATTTTTTAAATTCTGTGGATGTATTATTACAATGGCATCTAATAATGTAGAAATAGACACTGGAAAATCAGATAAACCACAACATTCTACATTACATTCCATACAAGGTCTGGTTTAAATAAAACTCCCATTATCAAACTTACCATAACTTATCTGACTGTTTGGATTAAGTGAACCATGATAATATACATGAACAGCATTTGACATTGAAAACACAATGATATGGAATTAAAACTAGGGAGGGTAGGGGGCAGGGAGCTAATGATAGATCAGCCTTATATCCCACCCCTTCCCACAAATTCCCACCCTCACAGCAGGCCCCTGTTGCTTCCATCACATAAAAAGAATAGGTTATATTTGTGATAGCAGTGTGTCCAGCATGGCCTGAAAACAAATGGCCACCGCCATGGCTCCAGGGTCAGGATTCTGTAAATTATCTGGATTTACGTAACTAGCTCGCCCCGCCTTGGCAGCCATCTTGGATGTTGATTCAGCACCTTGTCTTGCTGCCTGAAAAATAACATCAAAATGCCCACAATCGAACATTTAATATTTTATTTCTTAAAATAAAATGAAATGAATGGAGTTTTACGTCCTACTCTAATGCACCTTATCGGCTAATAAAGACGGTCGCAACATTTTCTTAAATGACAGCCTTGATCATAGCAAACTAAAAACAATCTGAACATAACAGGTACTATACTTCTCGCCCATTCTAATTTCAGATCAGAAGCAGAAGAAACCATCCAACAGATCCAGATCCCCAATTCTCGAGAAATATTTGTTTATAATCAATCCTTCCCTTCCCCCAAATCTAATCCTACATTAAACACTAATCCAATATAACACTATACTCGACTGACCTGGGAAGCTGTTTGTACCATATTTATTATTTTACTACATTTGGACAGTTCTTCTTGTAAAACTTTACAAGCTGGGTACAGGGCATCTAGCTGTAATTATAAAAACACCAGAAATGACAAACTTCAGTCTGAAAGGAATACTAGCACTAACTGGTACTTATTCAGTTGCATGGAAACAAGGCAGTACTTATCCAATAAGCTAAGTAATTTCTATTGAAATAAACAATTTGGAACCATTCTTAGCATTTTTCAATAATTACTTAGTTTAATAGATATATCATGTTATATAGAGATTCTATTCTTTAGTCATGACACCTGGTAAGTCTAACTGATGAATATATACTCTTATTGACCAAGTTTAATATATATATCATGTTATATAGAGATTCTATTCTTTAGTCATGACACCTGGTAAGTCTAACTGATGAATATATACTCTTATTGACCAAGTTTAATATATATATCATGTTATATAGAGATTCTATTCTTTAGTCATGACACCTGGTAAGTCTAACTGATAAATATATACTCTTATTGACCAAGTTTAAGTTAGAAGTGTTTTTCAATAGTTACTTAGTTTAATAGATATATCATGTTATATAGAGATTCTATTCTTTAGTAATGACACCTGGTAAGTCTAACTGATGAATATATACCCTTATTGACCAAGTTTGAAGATTTGAGAGGTAGTATTTATAGATCAAACTATTTCTATTTATTGTGAACAGAAAGACAGTGTCAATTATACCCATGACGAGGTTCAAGTATTCTCTTATTATTATCAAGCAGGGCAAACTATATAATACTGCTTGATAACAATAAGAGAATACTTATTGAAACGTAGCAGTATAAATAAACAATAGTTGTAATCTATAAAGACTTCTACTATGTTATATATATAATGATAAGATAATACTTATTGAAACGTAGCAGTATTAATAAACAATAGTTGTAATCTATAAAGACTTCTACTATGTTATATATATAATGATAAGAGAATACTTATTGAAATGTAGCAGTATAGATAAACAATAGTTGTAATCTATAAAGACTTCTACTGTGTTATATATATAATGATAAGAGAATACTTATTGAAATGTAGCAGTATTAATAAACAATAGTTGTAATCTATAAAGACTTCTACTGTGTTATATATATAATGATAAGAGAATACTTATTGAAACGTAGCAGTATAAATAAACAATAGTTGTAATCTATAAAGACTTCTACTGTGTTATATATATAATGATAAGAGAATACTTATTGAAACGTAGCAGTATAAATAAACAATAGTTGTAATCTATAAAGACTTCTACTGTGTTATATATATAATGATAAGAGAATACTTATTGAAACGTAGCAGTATAAATAAACAATAGTTGTAATCTATAAAGACTTCTATCTGTGTTATATATATAATGATAAGAGAATACTTATTGAAACGTAGCAGTATAAATAAACAATAGTTGTAATCTATAAAGACTTCTACTGTGTTATATATATAATGATAAGAGAATACTTATTGAAACGTAGCAGTATAAATAAACAATAGTTGTAATCTATAAAGACTTCTATTGTGTTATATATATAATGATAAGAGAATACTTATTGAAACGTAGCAGTATAAATAAACAATAGTTGTAATCTATAAAGACTTCTACTGTGTTATATATACCAACTATCAACTATGAATCATGTAAATAATAAATTAAAATTGTTACCATAGTTCTATCACCAGGTTCAGCACCACCATATCTAAAAAATAACATTGATGTAGAATTCTGGTAATCCTGACACCCCAGCAACGTATTCTCAAAAAGATCAAACAAAGAAAATACCCAGCCTAATATCTTCACACTTCTACTGAGATTGTAACTCTTGGTATATTTGATAAGCTATATTACAATAAACCACAAATATTACAAACTGAAACGGTCAAACTTCCCTGGTAGTCAAGGTATAAGATGAAGTTTGTAATAGCTTGACATTGTGAAGATGTATAAGATGAAGTTTGTAATAGCTTGACATTGTAAAGATGTATAAGATGAAGTTTGTAATAGCTTGACATTGTAAAGATGTATAAGATGAAGTTTGTAATAGCTTGACAATGTGAAGATGTATAAGATGAAGTTTGTAATAGCTTGACATTGTGAAGATGTATAAGATGAAGTTTGTAATAGCTTGACATTGTGAAGATGTATAAGATGAAGTTTGTAATAGCTTGACATTGTAAAGATGTATAAGATGAAGTTTGTAATAGCTTGACATTGTGAAGATGTATAAGATGAAGTTTGTAATAGCTTGACATTGTGAAGATGTATAAGATGAAGTTTGTAATAGCTTGACATTGTGAAGATGTATAAGATGAAGTTTGTAATAGCTTGACATTGTGAAGATGTATAAGATGAAGTTTGTAATAGCTTGACATTGTAAGATGTATAAGATGAAGTTTGTAATAGCTTGACATTGTGAAGATGTATAAGATGAAGTTTGTAATAGCTTGACATTGTAAAGATGTATAAGATGAAGTTTGTAATAGCTTGACATTGTGAAGATGTATAAGATGAAGTTTGTAATAGCTTGACATTGTGAAGATGTATAAGATGAAGTTTGTAATAGCTTGACATTGTGAAGATGTATAAGATGAAGTTTGTAATAGCTTGACATTGTAAAGATGTATAAGATGAAGTTTGTAATAGCTTGACATTGTAAGATGTATTAGATGAAGTTTGTAATAGCTTGACATTGTAAAGATGTATAAGATGAAGTTTATAATAGCTTGACATTGTAAAGATGTATAAGATGAAGTTTGTAATAGCTTGACATTGTAAAGATGTATAAGATGAAGTATGTAATAGCTTGACATTGTAAAGATGTATAAGATGAAGTTTGTAATAGCTTGACATTGTAAAGATGTATAAGATGAAGTTGTAATAGCTTGACATTGTGAAGATGTATAAGATGAAGTTTGTAATAACTTGACATTGTAAAGATGTATAAGATGAAGTTTGTAATAGCTTGACATTGTAAAGATGTATAAGATGAAGTTTATAATAGCTTGACATTGTAAAGATGTATAAGATAAAGTTAGTAATAGCTTGACATTGTAAAGATGTATAAGATGAAGTTTGTAATAGCTTGACATTGTAAAGATGTATAAGATAAAGTTAGTAATAGCTTGACATTGTAAAGATGTATAAGATGAAGTTAGTAATAACTTGACATTGTAAAGATGTATAAGATGAAGTTAGTAATAGCTTGACATTGTAAAGATGTATAAGATGAAGTTTGTAATAGCTTGACATTGTGAAGATGTATAAGATGAAGTTGTAATAGCTTGACATTGTGAAGATGTATAAGATGAAGTTTGTAATAGCTTGACATTGTAAAGATGTATAAGATGAAGTTTGTAATAGCTTGACATTGTAAAGATGTATAAGATGAAGTTTGTAATAGCTTGACATTGTAAAGATGTAAAAGATGAAGTTATAATAGCTTGACATTGTAAAGATGTATAAGATAAAGTATGTAATAGCTTGACATTGTAAAGATGTATAAGATGTAGTCTGTAATAGCTTGACATTGTAAAGATGTATAAGATGAAGTTAGTAATAGCTTGACATTGTGAAGATGTATAAGATGAAGTTTGTAATAGCTTGACATTGTAAAGATGTATAAGATGAAGTTTATAATAGCTTGATATTGTAAAGATGTATAAGATGAAGTTGGTAATAGCTTGACATTGTAAAGATGTATAAGATGAAGTTAGTAAAAAGCTTGACATTGTGAAGATGTATAAGATGAAGTTTATAATAGCTTGACAATGTGAAGATGTATAAGATAAAGTTGGTAATAGCTTGACATTGTGAAGATGTATAAGATGAAGTTTGTAATAGCTTGACATTGTAAAGATGTATAAGATGACTACTAACAATACTGAACTGACCTTTGTATAGCCTGAATACCTTGATTTAAAGCTTGTATCCAAGATTCAGGATTAACTGTGGTCTGTAGGCACTGAGCTGCAGCAGTTAAAGCTAAACTATATATCTATAATAGAATACAGACATGTTGTAGAGATATTATTCTAATTAAAATAGTGAGCCAGTATCAGTCTTACTGATTAGATTAGCTAAACATACCTGTTTCTCAGACTAATGTGAGATGAACCTGTCCATTTAAGGTGTTGTATTTGTCAAAAATCAGCTACAAAGCTTTCAAATAGATGTCCTCATAAGGAACTTTAATGAAAATAACACTATACACCAATTATATGACAGTCTTTATTGCACACAGACACTATATTAAAAACCCACCGTCCACGCTCACATACAGCTCCTCGATACTCTCGTGCATTCTCGCAGTCACCCTAGCAACACTCGAGCAGACGAATTACTATCTGACATTGAAATCGACCAAACAGTAAGCAATATTATCAAATTGAACCATTATACAGTGAAACCTCTCTAAACTGGCAGGTTGTTGTACCCGTGATAACTGTCGGTTTAGAGGGGTTGCCAGTTACATAAAAACATAGTTAATATTCGTCTTTCATGCCCTCAAGGGATTAACTCCAATTAATAAAGATTCAGATGTCGGTTTAGAGAGACCAATTAACTAGAGATTAATTGCTTTGGGACTTGATTTCGATGCCAGATTGTGGTTTAGATGGTATGTCTGTTTACTGGGGTTTATCTTCTATGTATTATAATATAGTGATTTAATAATAATAATAATAATAATAATAATAATAATAATAATAATAATCTTTATTACAAAAGGGTAAAAGTAAAAAAATTAGGCCATACAATATCAATGAGCATCAAGATAAGATCCTGAGTACCCACTGACAGGCCTGTCTTCCATTTTGCTTGGACTTTTCAAATATGCTGGTTTACAGGAAAGGCCGGTTTATAGAAGAGGCAGTTTGGAGAGGTTTCACTATAGGTTTGACAAAAAGAAAAGTTTGTAGTTGTACTTACAGCTCCCGAGGACCCCCCCATATCAGTTTCTACAATCTCGGCTACAGACAACAACAAACTACCAGGACTATTAACAGGTAATCCAGGCTGAGTTCTCTCCCCTAGTTTCTTTAATATCACTAGAAATAGAAAATCAAATAAACTTTTATCACACCTGATTGAGGTTAATTGTAACACCAAAATGGGCGCCAGGGAATTGTATAACTTGCACTACCAAAAGTGGTCTATTTATCCAAAAATTCAACTGTGGTAGACCTCTCTTCCAATATGCGCTACTTGTACGGGTTTTAAAAACACCATGTAAATACAATTATTATTTATTATTTAACATCAACAATCAAACATCTTCATCACATAAATCTGGGTTTACTTCGAGTCAGCCCACGAACGGGTAGGCTATTAACTAATACAAGTCAAATATAAAATGGTACTTGAGAAAGTAATAAAACAATTTTCTAAAACATGAATAAAAATATAAAGATGGAATAAAGACAATACAATGATACATAATATATGAATACACATTTAGAAAATAATACTAATAGATATCATGCATAATTTTACTAATTATACACAAAAATGTAAACTAGAATCTGGCAGACAAAAAACATATGAAGAACGATATGGTAGACGGGATTGTACCAGTACTTTAATGGAGGTCAAATTCTAAATATAGATTTGTCAACAAAGGGAATTCTTAAATTTCATATAGGCCTATATATTATGCTTACAGATCTGACATGAAACATGAAAACTTATTGATAGAGATGGCCAAAATAATATTTAGTGCTCTTGAAAACCTTCCATAAAGTGACTAAAGTTATAATTTACCTATGTTTTCAATATTATTTCTTCTGCAACTAGATCTAGCGTGTCATTTTATACTATAGTCTTGATCTGCCAGACACATTCTTCTAATATCAATATAATAGTAATAAAAATAACACTACAGACTACAACTATTTTCTCTATATTAATGAATGAATGCAGTGTAGTTTGCAATGGGGGAAATTTAGAAAAGTGCAGCAGCATTAAATTCTCTTTTAATTTCTACCAAAGATCTGTAAAAAACAGTGTGTATTGTATGAGGGTAAAGTTACAGAATATCACTACCCGTCTTTATTAAACTGATAATCTATTTCACTATGAAATTCAGTCCAATTTGATTTATCATGTTCACGTTCAGGTCCAGGTTTATGTTTAGGTCCAGGTCAAAGTTCAGAATCCATTGTAAGAAAAGACAAGTTACCTTTAGCCCCTCTGGTATGTGTTGAGCCACAATCTCCATCTCCAGACTGGGTATCCAGGATATTCAGTTTGGTTTCCGACACAATCAGGCCATCACAGATATTTCTTAATACATCATATATCAAATTACCATATTCTAAAACACGATGAATAATACATCAAATTACCATATTCTAAAACACGATAAATAATACATCAAAGTACCATATTCTAAAACACGGTAAATAATATATCAATTACCATATTCTAAAACACGATAAATAACATATCAAATTACCATATTCTAAAACATGATAAATAATATATCAAATTACCATATTCTAAAACATGATAAATAATATATCAAAGTGCCATATTCTAAAACACGATAAATAATATATCAATTACCATATTCTAAAACACGGTAAATAATATATCAAATTACAATAATCTAAAACATGATAAATAATTCATCAAATTACAATCTTCTCAAACATTATAAATAATACATCAAATTACCATATTCTAAAACACAATAAATAATACATCAAATTACCATATTCTAAAACACGATAAATAATACATCAAATTACCATATTCTACAACACGATAAATAATATATCAAATTACCATATTCTAAAACACGATAAATAATATATCAAATTACCATATTCTACAACACGATAAATAATCTATCAATCACCATATTCTAAAACATGATAAATAATACATCAAATTACCATATTCTAAAACCTGATAAATAATATATCAAATTATCATATTCTAAAACCTGATAAATAATACATCAAATTACCATATTCTAAAACACAATAATACATCAAATTACCATATTCTACAACACGATAAATAATCTATCAATTACCATATTCTAAAACATGATAAATAATACATCAAATTACCATATTCTACAACATGATAAATAATACATCAAATTACCATATTCTACAACATGATAAATAATACATCAAATTACCATATTCTACAACATGATAAATAATACATCAAATTACCATATTCTAAAACACGATAAATAATACATCAAATTACCATATTCTAAAACACGATAAATAATATATCAAATTACTATATTCTACAACACGATAAATAACATATCAAATAACCATATTCTAAAACACGATAAATAATATATTAAATTACCATATTCTAAAACACGATAAATAATATATCAAATTACCATATTCTAAAACACGATAAATAATATATCAAATTACCATATTCTACAACACGATAAATAATATATCAAATTACCATATTCTACAACACGATAAATAATACATCAAATTACCATATTCTAAAACACGAGAAATAATATATCAAATTACCATATTCTACAACACGATAAATAAAATATCAAATTACCATATTCTACAACACGATAAATAATACATCAAATTACCATATTCTAAAACACGATAGATAATATATCAAATTACCATATTCTACAACACGATAAATAAAATATCAAATTATCATATTCTACAACACGATAAATAATACATCAAATTACCATATTCTACAACACGATAAATAATATATCAAATTACCATATTCTACAACACGATAAATAAAATATCAAATTACCATATTCTACAACACGATAAATAATACATCAAATTACCATATTCTACAACACGATAAATAATACATCAAATTACCATATTCTAAAACATGATAAATAATACATCAAATTACCATATTCTAAAACACAATAAATAATACATCAAATTACCATATTCTACAACACGATAAATAATACATAAAGATTACCATATTCTACAACACGATAAATAATACATCAGATTACCATATTCTACAACACGATAAATAATATATCAAATTACCATATTCTACAACACGATAAATAATATATCAAATTACCATATTCTAAAACACGATAAATAAAATATCAAATTACCATATTCTAAAACACGATAAATAAAATATCAAATTACCATATTCTACAACACGATAAATAATACATCAAATTACCATATTCTAAAACACGATAAATAATACATCAAATTACCATATTCTACAACACGATAAATAATGCATCAATTACCATATTCTAAAACACGATAAATAAAATATCAAATTACCATATTCTACAACACGATAAATAATATATCAAATTACCATATTCTACAACACGATAAATAAAATATCAAATTACCATATTCTAAAACACAATAATATATCAAATTACCATATTCTAAAACACGATAAATAATACATCAAATTACCATATTCTACAACACGATAAATAATATATCAAATTACCATATTCTACAACACGATAAATAATACATCAAATTACCATATTCTAAAACACGATAAATAATACATCAAATTACCATATTCTACAACACGATAAATAATACATCAAATTACCATATTCTAAAACACAATTAATAAAAGAAAGAAAGAACCATATTTCATAAGGATAACAATTTAGGTTCACAAGTCTGTTGTGACAGGGATCCTTTCTACCATACTATAGAACTATAGAACCAACGCTCTAACCGCTGTACTTTAGAACCAACTCTCCTACCGCTGAGCTATTGAACCAACTCTCTAACCGCTGTGCTATAGAACCAACACTCTAATCGCTGAGCTATAGAACCAACGCTCTAATCGCTGAGCTATAGAACCAACGCTCTAATCGCTGAGCTATTGAACCAACTCTCTTACCGCTGAGCTATAGAACCAACGCTCTAACCGCTGAGCTATTGAACCAACGCTCAAATCGCTGAGCTATAGAACCAACTCGCTAATCGCTGTGCTATAGAACCAACACTCTAATTGCTGAGCTATAGAACCAACGCTCTAATCGCTGAGCTATAGAACCAACACTCTAACCGCTGAGCTATAGAACCAACGCTCTAACCGCTGTGCTATAGAACCAACTCTCTAACCACTGTGCTATAGAACCAACGCTCTAACCACTGTGCTATAGAACCAACGCTCTAACCGCTGTGCTATAGAACCAACGCTCTAACCACTGTACTTTAGAACCAACTCTCTAACCGCTGTGCTATAGAACCAACTCTCTAACTGCTGTGCTATAGAACCAACTCTCTAACTGCTGTGCTATAGAACCAACACTCTAACTGCTGTGCTATAGAACCAACACTCTAACTGCTGTGCTATAGAACCAACACTCTAACTGCTGTGCTATAGAACCAACACTCTAACCGCTGAGCTATAGAACCAACTCTCTAACCGCTGTGCTATAGAACCAACCTCTAACCGCTGTGCTATAGAACCAACTCTCTAACCGCTGTGCTATAGAACCAACTCTCTAACCGCTGTGCTATAGAACCAACACTCTAACCGCTGTGCTATAGAACCAACTCTCTAACCGCTGAGCTATAGAACCAACACTCTAACTGCTGTGCTATTGAACCCCAGAAGTAGATTATATCCATGAAGTCATTAATATAATTTGTTGATAAATATAGGTCATAAGTTTTATCTAAGTCAATTTTTAACCCCAAAATCATTTTAGAATTTTAAGAAAAGTTTCATGTTTCTTACCGGTATTGATTTTGTTTGTTGTAAGGAAAAATACTAAATAAATTTCAATAGAGGGGTGAATACGGAGAAATACATCTCGTTTACAAACTCTTTATTTCACATGGGTCAGAATTAGGCATAATAACTCAAAAATAGGTCAAACTGAATACCACTATAACTATATTACTATATATTTTACTCAAGGAAGTATTTTTGAATAAACGATGTCAAAATTTACATCATATGCAGTTTAATATTATTTTGTATTGTATGACCTGCTAAAAAGACCTGCTGTATAAAATATGTTTGTTCAGTGTAACAAATCAGATTATAGCTATCTATAGTATTTTTAACAATCAACATTCAACTTAAAATTCTTTTACTACAAAAATAATCTTCATTCTCACAATCTCTTTAACTGAATAACTGAGACTGTACCTTTAAGCATATCTCGTCTCGTACTAACGTGTTGCCCTTGGTGATATATATTACTTGCTTTCAAAAACTGAAAACTGAAACTTTTTTCTAAAGAATTAAGAATGAAAATTAAGAATGAAAATTAAGAATGAAAATCAACTGAACTTTTATTTAATATCTACTAAAAAAAATAAAATTAATATAAATCATCCCATGATGCAATTCTACACGACATCTATACCGGAAAGCGAGGGAAAATAGAGAGTGAATATATATAGTAAAGAGTAATTGAACAGTTTTTAAGGTAAGTAGTTTGAATAAGTGAGAAATTTCTATCAGATTGAAGCCACCATTTTGGATCAACAAGTTAAATCATTTAATGAAAGATAATAACTGTTGACTAATTATTATATTTTTACCAGAAAATTTACTGAACCTACTCACCATCACATTTTTACAAATCAGTCAACAAGTAACTGTAAATAAAAGGGATAACTCCAAGATACATGTTGTCATGGTCTCCACTTCAGGGGTTAATTTGCCTTCCTCTTGGACTCTAAACATGTAGATTGTGGAATTCAAACATGCCCATGCCAAGAAAAGCAACAATTCCAGATAAATTTTCAATATTTAAACTAATTCAAGGACAATAACTCATCATATTTTAATTTGTCAAAGATTTCAACAACATATATCATCACAAGATGTAGTTTTTATTTCTACTTTGCTCACAAGAAATGTTGATAGACAATGGTGACAGCAATGTACCTCTAAATTAGAGGTCAAGATGGCTGATTGACCTTTGACCAGTCTTGGGGCAGATTTTGTTGGGTCCCATTTCTAACTGGATGAGAACTGTTTACCAAAAAAAAGGAACTAGCTGGTCACCATTTTACTAGTTATGATGATGTCATTACCGTTGTGAATGTCTCTTTGAAGTGGCTGAAGTAAACATTCTTGACCGGTAAACAGGTCTAGCAGTAGAACTGGCAAAATTGTTAAATCCTGGGAGGAGATTATGTTGAGAAATAAATGAAATTCTTTGTTGGGGTCTTTCACAGTAAGGCTTAGATAATCCTGATTAAAACAAGTTTTAATTTCCTTGATAGTAACAATGCATCGTAGAAATATTCAATTAGGAAATGTTTGTGTTTGAGACATGGTTGGTTTGGAAATAGCTCTATCATCCAGTGCCTGTTTGTCTATGTACTGCTGAATGAAAGATGACAGTAGAGAAGTTCATAAGTTTCTTTTATTATGATCATACTGGTAATCAAGAAAAACAGAGAATTCTTTAGTGATCCTTTTTTTTATCAAAATTATTTTAATTAGATATTCTCAGGGTGTAATTAATCTATTTTCTATTTTCAGTTAAAAATGACGAGAATCAGTCGGAAGAGGTCTATACTCAAATTGAGAAGATCTAAAAGGCATTGTATGAGACCATCATTCAATTGGAAAAGAAGGAAGAGATGGAAAAGATCAAAAACAAGGAATCAATAATTCAATGGAAGAAGAAGAAAATGATATTCAAGCTAATGGTACACCTGGGAGTATCAGTATTCAAAATAGTAATAGACGAAGTACCAATAGTGGGAATCAAGATAGCCCAGAAGGTCTATCAGAATCCACAAGTCAGAATAACGCAAACTTAGACATTGAATTACTGAGCAACTCATATTATAATATACATCCATATAGACCTAAAGATCCAACACCGAATCAACGTCAATCACTCAAATGGAAGAAACGGAAGAGACAGGTGGCACGGAAGAGACAGAAGGAGCGAAAAAGATTGGAAAGACAGAAGAGGTGGAAGATAATACAACAACCTTCTGATGGTGGGAATCAAGATAGCCCAGAAGGTCTGTCACAGTATCAGCCAACAATTGCTAGTAATGATTTCGGCAGATCAATATCAACAGGTCCAAGTTTCTGTCCAAATCCATCAGAGATCAGAAAGATCAACATTGAACCACTAGATAACTTTAATAAAGTAACTCTTGAATATTTTAAAACTGGAGTATTATACAAAGAGCAGATAGACACCCTTACTCAACTTAGTCCAGTCCCATTGCCTTTTAAGTGGCTATCAATAGAGGATATTAATATAAATTTAGAACCAGGACCTTACTTGATTAAACAACATGGTTCAATCCACCCGATGACAGGAGAAGTTATTCTCCATTGTACATCTTTAATAGTATTTAAAGAATGTCCGTGGGAATATTTTGATTCCAGGGGCATTCCACTACATGATATTCCTGGTACAGATGTTAGGAGTAACCCATTTAGATTCCAGCATCCACATTACAACACTTGTGGATTTTATGCTGTTTACTTCTCCTTAGTAAGATACAAGTCAGGAAGTATGGAGGAGGTGTATCAAACCCTTCCCAGTCATCCTAGCTATAGCATAGAATTTGATTCTCTTCTATCAAATGAGGAATATATACTCAATTACTTTAAGAAATTATATAACAAATATATGATCCATAAACTGATGATCCAAACAACAAATTATCTATCTTCTAGAAATTCCTCATAAAATATATGTCTCTTAATTGTAAAATTTATCTCTAAACTTTTAGTACATATAAGAAATGTTTACACCTTTCCTTTAAATTAACTTGTTCTTCTTTAACTGTCTCATAATTTATAATTAATAGATGAAGAGTTATATTGTAAAACAGTCTAACCAAACAATATTATTATTATTTGAGTTTATGTTGATTTTGAAATGTATCAGTCAATTTATGATCCAAAAAGTCAAAAATTATAACCTGATTAAAATTGATTTTTATTGCAAAACTTTAAAATTTTGAAGAGAATTCTAATTTTTTGGTTCCATGAAGCCACTCGAATCATAAAACTGAAAATTATTTTTATTTCTACTTCTAGAATCTTAGAACACCTCTTACTAAAAACTGAGAAAGTGGATATAGACCATTTAGCAAATAAACTCTTCATATTTATAAAACGTATAACATATTTAACATCTTCACAATGTCAATATCATTTACATACTTTATTGATGGGAGTAAGGTGTCTAGTTCAGTCAAATTAATTAAATTAAAAATAGCTTGACATTGTGAAGATGTATAAGATGAAGTTTGTAATAGCTTGACATTGTAAAGATGTATAAGATGAAGTTTGTAATAGCTTGACATTGAAAATGTAAAAGATGAAGTTTGTAATAGCTTGACATTGTAAAGATGTATAAGATGAAGTTTGTAATAGCTTGACATTGTGAAAATGTATAAGATGAAGTTTGTAATAGCTTGACATTGTAAAGATGTATAAGATGAAGTATGTAATAGCTTGACATTGTGAAAATATAAAAGATGAAGTTTGTAATAACTTGACATTGTAAAGATGTATAAGATGAAGTTTGTAATAGCTTGACATTGTAAAGATGTATAAGATGAAGTTTGTGTTAAGTTCTATAGAAGCACTGGTCAAGATCAGCTAAGATGTAGATTGTAGATAAATAATAATATATTATATCAATATTATTACAGGTATATTAAATATGTTATACAAGTTTGTGTTTTTTCTGGGTAACCGGGTCTGTTGTTTGGACCATATTTGCTGAGATGTCCAATACTCTGTCGAAAATGAAGGGTTTAAAATAGGCCCCTTGGAACCACCAAACACTAGTGAACAATTTATTTATTTAATGATAGCTTGCTGGTTATTGGGAATTATTGTCTTACCAGTAATAAAGTGACAGAAAGTTTAATTCAATGAAACTGATAAGTTGTTTAGGGTTGAAATATGATGATACAGGCCTAAAAATTCACGCGAGTCTCCGAATCTCATTCGCGCCAAGACTCTCGTTAACCCCAATCGCCCAAGTCATTTTGGATTCGCGCAAAAAGAAAAAAAAAATAAATGGTTTTCTTCACGAAAAACAGAAGTTGTGTCCAGATCGTCAAGCTCAAATTGTCGACTTTTGTTACCAGTCAATAATATTTATAGTCTGGATGACCAAGTGAAGAGTTCACTGGTAGAGTTATATACAGTTTCAATGTTATTGTTGACCTATAAACTAGGTTCGAAAGGAAATAGTAATTGAGGCTACATCGAGGATTTATTATTATATTTTTACATTTTGTTAATAACCTATTAATAATATTAATATATAACGACATAGATCTATATTCATATACTTTAAAAAGATAAAAATAAACACAGATAAATAGCGTAATAATTTCTTTATGACCGAATACCGAACATAAAAAAATCCATCAGAACACCGCACACCAAGTTCCATCATGGCATCTGGCAGCGGAAAAAAAAACGTCTTGAAGCACATTGTGCTGAATGTGTGGACACATTTGAATTCACCTTCGAATTAATTGCAGGGATTTGCATATGATTTATTAACAGAACAGGTCATTTTATTGATATTTTGTGTACAGCATTCGGAGGACTCTCGCAGATTGCTTTTGCAAGAGTCTATCTGGATTCTCCTGGATTTTTACGAATTTTTAGGCCTGTGATACCTAAGAGAAAATGTGAGTTTATTGAGTTATCATTTATTCAAATACTGGGACAGTAAAACATTTATTCTTTCTAATACCAACGTTTTTTACAGTAGCATCATTCTACACACTTCGCTTTTCTCTTGGTTTAACAGGAAGTACTCAAGCATTGGAAAATATTTAATTACATGTCTGATGATTGGATTGTTTTTTGTTATTGTGATGTGAAGTATGAAGATAAGTTCGGAAAGTTGAAGTTCCAATTCTGATAATTGTTACCATGTATTCATGATTGAAATACAGTTTACAGTTAAACACTAGTTGAATAGTAGTGACATATATAACTAAATAAAATAAAATTAATGGAGGAATGTGCAATGAGATGTGCAATAAGAACCAATTTCCAACTGTTAAGGACAGGAGTATATAACCTACTGTTTCAATTTCCAACTGTGTAACAGAGATTTTAATAGTCACGCATACTGAGAATCAGGATGAAATATCTATTATCTCGAATTATGCCAAGATTGAACCCTGGAACTTCAGGTTAGCTACCAAGCAATAAAAATTTCAGGTCTGAAATCTTAGATGGAGAAATATCCAGCAACTAGATGGTAATACAGGAGAAATATCCAGCAAATAGATGGTAATACAGGAGAAATATCCAGCAAATAGATGGTAATACAGGAGAAATATCCAGCAAATAGATGGTAATACAGGAGAAATATCAACCAACTAGATGGTAATACAGGAGAAATATCACAACTAGATGGTAATACAGGAGAAATATCCACAATAGATGGTAATACAGGAGAAATATCCAGCAACTAGATGGTAATACAGGAGAAATATCAACCAACTAGATGGTAATACAGGAGAAATATCAACCAACTAGATGGTAATACAGGAGAAATATCCAGCAACTAGATGGTAATACAGGAGAAATATCCAGCAACTAGATGGTAATACAGGAGAAATATCCAGCAAATAGATGGTAATACAGGAGAAATATCAACCAACTAGATGGTAATACAGGAGAAATATCCAGCAAATAGATGGTAATACAGGAGAAATATCCAGCAACTAGATGGTAATACAGGAGAAATATCCAGCAACTAGATGGTAATACAGGAGAAATATCCAGCAACTAGATGGTAATACAGGAGAAATATCAACCAACTAGATGGTAATACAGGAGAAATATCAACCAAATGGTATGATGATACAAGTGAGATCAGAAGATGTCTTACCTTCGCCTACTGTAATACAATCAGTTCGAACTTGACCCTGTTTATCATCTGTAGGTACAGGTTTAATAAGTGATGGTGTTTGTCTAGTTCTCTCCCCTTTCTCTAACATTGGGACCGACCAGCCAGGTGCTGTTGTTGGATAATCTAAAACAATTATATATAGTAAAGATAAATAGTATCGTTATGTCTTTTATTTCTGGTCTGACTCAGGGTTAATCTAAAATATAATATTGGGAAATAATCCAAGTGCATTCCTTTAAACAAAATACACCTCAATGTCTGTATCACCAAATAATTCATTTTCAACAAGAAAGAAAAACTATTCCAATATTCCTTTTTACACCATGATACAATAAAACAAACAGCTATATTAACAAACAGAAGTAAACTTTTGCTCTCTAACAAAAATGTGTAAAAAAGGTCCATAAATAGTAAAAATGGCCGACAACAATAATAATAATAATGGATGGATTATGGTTGTAGCCTTTCACTGCCAATTTATGCTTCAATAAACCTTTATTTAACACTATCAGTGCTATATGGTCGGGGTAGGGGTCGGGGGGTGGGGGTATTCATCACCCACAATAATAATTAAATTTAACCTTATTATACTAGTCTTACCTAAACAATCTCGGAGAGTTTCGTTCACCTTTAAAACTGTGAGAGAAACTCCCGCCATTTCTAATGATGTCATCAAACTTCCACTGTAAACTCGGTCAACCTGAAGTCCTTTCTCTTCTATAATACAATCAAATTATTTTCATAAATAAATTGTTTGATAACAGTTTGAAGGACAATGTCGTATACCAGCCTGGGTCAACGTATTTCAGATAGTTATCAAACTGGCCGTGCTGCTGTCACCGGCTTCTCGGATACAAATAGTTAATATATTACCAGATCTATTCTTGAAATGTCATTTAAATAAAAGACTTCCTTACCTAAATACTGTATTGCCTCATTAGCTACTACATTCATCTCTAAAACTGACGTTCCTCCCAGGTTATTGACTATTAGAGCTATACTATCTCCTACAAAACACAAGACATAAATTATATAATACTTATTTACCCAAACTCCTGATGGTACATCTCTTTTGAAGTATCCACTACTATAAAATTACTGATTCTGACATTCTTTGAACAAGATTTTTTAGTTTCGATCGTAAGAACTTGGTTTATAATTACTAGTGCTCACACGAATAGTGATTTTTGCTATTCGACTATTCCACAGCATAATTCAATTTGTATTCGATTAATCCAAGATATTTTCAATGAGAAGATTGCATTGAAAAATCAGCTTTTATATCGGTGAAATTTGCCGGTTTTTCTCTCTTGTAATACAGATTTACAACAGTACTATAAATACCTGGCTTTGAAAGGGTATTTCATGATATACAATAATTATTTATTACATGCCGGTTGCGTTTTGAGGAACAATAAAGTCGGTAATTAATAGAAAAAAAACGTATTCAGTTCTAATTGGTAATAAAATTGAAGTACCAAAATCAAAGAAAGTCATAGGAAGTGAACCTTCTTCAGCTGATTGGATAGGTAGGTAGGTAAATGGCGAGTTAACGTTCGCTTCCAGCAATTGCTGATATCGAACATTAACTCGCTGATTGGATAATAACATGTTTCTATTTATACTAGCTAATCAAAAGTTACCGTCTTCATTAGCCCTAAGGTGCAGAAGAGTAGGACGTAAAACTCCATTCATTTCATTTAATCAAAAGTTAAATACTTTGATTATCCAGCACTAGTTTTATAAACGAGATGCGACGCTGAGAGACCTGACAACACAATCTATACATAACTTGGTACGGGGATTATCTCGAAATAATTCTTACTAAATTGCGAAATTTTCTCCTCATAATCTTGTGCTAATCAAAGCGGTCTGTAGTTCCAGGCATGAGGTTAAAATAGAACCACGAATAGTTGTTTGTCTACGTTCGGGTAGAAAACTGAACATTTAAATCTTAAAAACTAAATTACACTGCAGTTGATAAGACCAAATTGATTCCGGTTGATTCGTCCTATATCCGGGTCGGTTGGCACAACTAGTAATTTGTAATCTTAGAACTAGGATAACCATCAGTAGTAATCAAGAACTATTGTGTGCGAATTTAAGTTCAATTTTTAAACATCAGTAGCAGTTTGGGGTGATTTATTTAAAGTTAAATATTTCTAAACAACACTCTTGCATTAGCCGGTATATTAGTTTGACTGCCGTTATAAAGACAATGTTATTCAAAGGGGAGTTTTCAAAACGAATACTACTAATCGATTATTCGTGTGAGCACTAATAATTACTGACAAAGTTATCCTCTCTACAATACCTTTTCATCCTGCCAGTAACTTGGACATAAAATTGATATCCAACAATATAGTCTAACAACAGTTTGAAATTGAGTAGCATCAGGGTTAAAGTTACATGTAGCCTACAAGATGTATTCCGCAGGAAACTTTATCTCATTTTCATTTTTATCTACTCTTTTGCAAGATAACTTTAATTCATTGCCATGGCAACGACTGACCTTTACGTAATTCTAGATGTGTATTGGTTGATTGATTGGTCATGTGATCTATCATAGTCGCCACAACGTCTTTTACTGGCTTTAACTGAAATTACATACAGTAGAATATTAAATACAAAATATCAAATATAAAATATAAAATAGAGATAAATTAGATACAGTAGAATATTAAATACAAAATAATAGAAAATATAAAATATAAAAAATATAAAATATAAAAAAATATAAAATATAAAAAAATATAAAATAAAGATAAATTAGATACATATAAAAAAATATAAATATAAAATAATAAAATATAAAATTATAAAAAATATAATAATAAATAAAAAATTAAATAAAAAAATATAAAATATAAAAAAATATAAATAATAAATAAAAATTAAATAAAATATAATAAAAATATAAAATATAAAAAATATAAAATATAAAAAAATATAAAATATAAAAAAATATAAAATAAAAAAAAAATATAAAATATAAAAAAATATAAAAAAAAAAAATAAAAAAAAAAAATAAAAAATAAAAAATATAAAATATAAAAAAATATAAAATATAAAAAAATATAAAATATAAAAAAATATAAAATAAAAAAAAATATATAAAATATAAAAAAAATATAAAATATAAAAAAATATAAAATATAAAAAAATATAAAATAAAAAAAAAATATAAAATATAAAAAATATAAAATAGAGATAAATAACATACAGTAGAAAATTAAAAATTAAATATAAAAAAAATATAAAATATAATAAAATATAAAAAAAGTAAAAAAAGTTATAAAATATACAAAAAAATATAAAATATAAAAAATATAAAATATAAAAAAATATAAAATAGAGATAATTTAATACAGTAGAATATAAAAATAAAATAAAGATATTAAAAATATAAAATATAAAATAGAGTTAATATTATAAAATATAAAATATAAAATAGATTAGAATATAAAATATAAAATAGAGTTAGAGTATTATAAAATATAAAATAGAGTTAGAGTATTATAAAATATAAAATATAAAATAGAGTTAGAGTATTATAAAATATAAAATAGAGTTAGAGTATTATAAAATATAAAATATTAAATATATTCATTCTTCTGACACCAGCTTCACCATGAATTCCTGGAAATCAACAATTAAAAATCAAACATGTATTTTCAAACTAGCAATATTAAACCGCAGTGAATATTAAATGGGTATATTGACCAGAGATAGAGGATGTAACTGTCATTCATCAGTTATTTTTGAATTTCATCAACTTTAATGAAAACTGAGGATATACATACCTTTAAAAATAATAATAAATTTACTTGATTAGGAAGATACATTAAAAGGGACATCAATAAGGACATAAACAAGGACATCAATTAAGGACATCAACAAGGACATCAACAAGGACATCAACATCAGGACATCAACAAGGACATCAACATGGACATCAACAAGGACATCAATACAAATCAAAGGACATCAATACAGACATCAACTAAGGACATCAATAGGAATCCAAGGACATCGATAAGGACATCATAAAGGACATCAATAAGGACATCAAAGGACATCAAGTAAGACATCAACAAGGACATCAATACGGACATCAATACAACACATTACTTCAGATACATATATGCATTTTTGTTATTAAAGGATCAAAAGAAATCTGACTGTAAATTGGTCCTGATACACAGAAAGTATTTTAAAAAACACCTTAACAATTCCTATAATTTTTCATTCAATTGTTTTACAAATCACAACAGGTCATATAGAGCAATAGCCAGACATGATAGGTAAATACACTGAGATCAAGAACCCTGATACTTACCCAATCCTAGCTCCATTTCATCCTGTCCCAGATTAAACGATGGTCCAGAACCAGGAACGCTGCAGGGAGTTAAACTCAATCCTACAGTACCTGTCAGTAAATATTAGAAATTTAAATGTAAAGAAAATATCAACAAAATGTTAGTTACTGAGGTCAAATAACTTATTTGAAATCAATGGATTTAAGAGACGTCCGCGAAAGGAATTTATGATGGGATAAGCTTGCATTCGTCAACTAGTAAATAAAATACCATTTTTTTCACAGAATGCCATGTATTGTCAAGTATTGATACACGATTATATCGCTGTGATCAAGTACATGAAAATAAAGAACAGATGTCCTGGCTATTGTGATTTAAAGAAATATATGCATGCAATAGAATGAATTCATGAAAGCAACTACTGAGACTGGATATACTAATGACACTCTAGACCTGTTCTTATCAAGTTAACAACTCTAGATCAAACAGCTAGCAGTTACTACTGTTGTAATTTAAAGTACTTAAAGTATCAGTAGGCCTATACATAAAATAATCATTGAACAGAATTTAGATAAAATCAAATATTCCACCACTAACCCATATTATTGATGGCTTCTTGAACACAGATTACAATTTCTTCTAGGCTTCTTCCTTGATCAGCTAGACACCCTGCTATCTAGGTATAAATTATATAATATATTATACTAGAACAGTAAAATACAACAGCTAACAACAGCTAACAGCTAACAGCTAGACATCCTGTTATCTTGGTATAAAATAATATATTATACTGGTACAAAGGCACTAAATATTAGCCTTATTGGTAAAATAGAGCAACCAATTTAACCAACCTGTCAACAGTTAAACACCTTACTATCTAGGTATAGATATAACCTAGTCCAATATTTAATATACCATAGGTAAAGGTCAGATATGGACCCAGGTCAAATAGGTCAACAACTTTTAATTGGACCAGATAATTATTATCTAACTCTATCTTTCTAGAGAGCAGTTCAAACTATTTCTTCTTTGACCGATTTCATTTGGGGAATATCTTTCTATCTTCATTTGGGGAATATCTTTCTATCTTCATTTGGGGAATATCTTTCTATCTTCATTTGGGGAATATCTTTCTATTTTCATTTGGGGAATATCTTTCTATCTTCATTTGGGGAATATCTTTCTATCTTCATTTGGGGAATATCTTTCTATTTTCAATTTTTGCTTCAAGGGGAATTCTTTTTTTCTTTTTTTTCAGCCATTCGGCAATATCTACATTCTTTTATATTAAAAACTTTCATCTTATATATATTGACTTTCGACTTTTTAAAAATTTTTTATTTTTTAATTTTGAAAGGGACAGCAAGGTGTTTCAGCAAGCTATCTGACATTCTTATATTTAAAACAGGGGCTAATATTTGTTTGACTTTTTTTTTTAACAGTGAGGGTAAAGAGACAAGTGTCTCCCTAAGGAAGGTGGAGTTTTAAGGCTGTGAGTTATTTGATAGTTTTAGAAATTTAAAAAGGAGGTCAAGATTTGGGTGATTGTTTTGATCAGACTACAATTTGTACTTAAAAAGTGTTTTATTGTACGGCTAAGGATGTTAAATGAGAAGGGGGTTTGAGGGGTGGGGTTTGAGGGGTGACATGGAGGGGTGGGGTTTGAGGGGTGGGGTTTCAGGAGTGGGCAGGTGTTTGAGAGGTGGTGTTTGAGGGGTGGGGTTTTCGGGGTGAGGTTTGATGAGTGGGCAGGTGTTTGAGGGGGGTTGATGAGTGGGATGTTGAGAGGTGGGTTTGAGGGGTGGGGTTGAGGGGTGAGGTTTGATGAGTGGGCAGGTTTTGAGGTTAGGAGTTTGAGGGGTGGGTTTATAGTGGGCAAAGGTGTTTGAATGGGTTTAGGGTGGTTTAGTGATTTATATGGCAGGTGTTTGGAGGGTAGTTGTGGTTTACAGGAGTGCAGGTGATTCAGGGCTAGCCCAAAAGGTTTTTCTAATTTAAACACAATCTTCTTAGAAACCAAAATGATGTAACTACCTTATACTAAAACTAACATAGTCCTCTCTACAGCCGTTAGACCAAACAATTTAATCCTAACCCCATTTACTTTTTTCATCTTCTATTAACCCCAACCAAATTCAAACTTAGTATAATTTTTATTTAAACAAATTAAACAATTAAACAGTGATCTCATTAGCATTATTGGTGTATAAACACAATAGATCACATGACAAACTGAATAAATGACGAAGTCAAGAGACCAACGTTTAATTCTTATATTTATATTTTTGATACTTATATTAAAACAAATTCACTGTTTGATATGAAACTCAAACAAATCTTAGAAAGCGTTATTGTTATACCTTGACTACGTCATAGCGTCACATGACAAACTACAGTTTATCGAAATATAAACGCCAGTTAGCAGTAACTGGTTCGATGAATGGAGTGATAGTGGATATGTAAATATTTATATATCAAAAAGATCTCATAACTTGCCTAAAGGTTTGTTTAATTATAATATTGAACTCCTTTGATCAAGAATCCTAGCACTTCATTTTATTACATAAATTCTAAAACTAAAGACAAGAGAAAAACTAAAACTAAAACGTAATAAAATTAATTACAAGTTAAAATTCAAGTCAGTTATTCTCCTGTAATTTTCTTTATGAGCTTTAAAATATTTTAAATGAGAATTTATTTTTTGTTAAATCTGTAGAGACAAATAATAAGATGGATTTATTGTTAGAATTATAATCACATTTCATACCTCAGTTAAAGTTAGAAAATAATTTTTACAACAGAAACAACTATTGATAAAGCACTGTCAAGCTATTACAAACTTCATCTTATACATCTTTACAATGTCAAGCTATTACAAACTTCATCTTATACATCTTTACAATGTCAAGCTATTACAAACTTCATCTTATACATCTTTACAATGTCAAGCTATTACAAACTTCATCTTATACATCTTCACAATGTCAAGCTTTTTACAAACTTCATCTTATACATCTTTACAATGTCAAGCTATTACTAACTTCATCTTATACATCTTCACAATGTCAAGCTATTACAAACTTCATCTTATACATCTTTACAATGTCAAGCTTTTTACAAACTTCATCTTATACATCTTTACAATGTCAAGTTATTACAAACTTCATCTTATACATCTTTACAATGTCAAGCTATTACAAACTTCATCTTATACATCTTTACAATGTCAAGCTATTACAAACTTCATCTTATACATCTTTACAATGTCAAGCTTATTACCAACTTTATCTTATACATCTTTACAATGTCAAGCTATTACAAACTTCATCTTATATATCTTCACAATGTCAAGTTATTACAAGCTTCATCTTATACATCTTTACAATGTCAAGTTATTACAAACTACATCTTATACATCTTTACAATGTCAAGTTATTACCAACTTTATCTTATACATCTTTACAATGTCAAGCTATTACAAACTTCATCTTATATATCTTCACAATGTCAAGTTATTACAAGCTTCATCTTATACATCTTTACAATGTCAAGTTATTACAAACTACATCTTATACATCTTTACAATGTCAAGTTATTACCAACTTTATCTTATACATCTTTACAATGTCAAGTTGTTACAAACTACATCTTATACATCTTTACAATGTCAAGTTATTACCAACTTTATCTTATACATCTTCACAATGTCAAGTTGTTACAAACTTCATCTTATACATCTTCACAATGTCAAGCTATTACAAACTTCATCTTATATAGCTTTACAATATCAAGTTATTACAAACTACATCTTATACATCTTTACAATGTCAAGTTATTACCAACTTTATCTTATACATCTTTACAATGTCAAGCTATTACAAACTTCATCTTATATATCTTCACAATGTCAAGTTATTACAAGCTTCATCTTATACATCTTTACAATGTCAAGTTATTACAAACTACATCTTATACATCTTTACAATGTCAAGTTATTACCAACTTTATCTTATACATCTTTACAATGTCAAGCTATTACAAACTTCATCTTATATATCTTCACAATGTCAAGTTATTACAAACTTCATCTTATATATCTTTACAATGTCAAGTTGTTACAAACTTCATCTTATACATCTTCACAATGTCAAGTTGTTACAAACTTCATCTTATACATCTTCACAATGTCAAGCTATTACAAACTTCATCTTATACATCTTCACAATGTCAAGCCATTACAAACTTCATCTTATATATCTTTACAATGTCAAGTTGTTACAAACTTCATCTTATACATCTTCACAATGTCAAGTTGTTACAAACTTCATCTTATACATCTTCACAATGTCAAGCTATTACAAACTTCATCTTATACATCTTCACAATGTCAAGTTGTTACAAACTTCATCTTATACATCTTCACAATGTCAAGTTGTTACAAACTTCATCTTATACATCTTCACAATGTCAAGCTATTACAAACTTCATCTTATACATCTTCACAATGTCAAGTTATTACAAACTTCATCTTATACATCTTCACAATGTCAAGTTGTTACAAACTTCATCTTATACATCTTCACAATGTCAAGCTATTACAAACTTCATCTTATACATCTTCACAATGTCAAGTTATTACAAACTTCATCTTATACATCTTCACAATGTCAAGTTATTACAAACTTCATCTTATACATCTTTACAATGTCAAGTTATTACAAACTTCATCTTATACATCTTCACAATGTCAAGCCATTACAAACTTCATCTTATATATCTTCACAATGTCAAGCCATTACAAACTTCATCTTATACATCTTTACAATGTCAAGCTATTACAAACTTCATCTTATACATCTTTACAATGTCAAGCTATTACAAACTTCATCTTATACATCTTTACAATGTCAACCTATTACAAACTTCA
The DNA here is from genome assembly GCA_030562195.1 of Nipponacmea schrenckii. Classification (NCBI taxonomy): domain Eukaryota; kingdom Metazoa; phylum Mollusca; class Gastropoda; family Lottiidae; genus Nipponacmea; species Nipponacmea schrenckii. The sequence goes on along the minus strand of CM060199.1, from coordinate 41,536,137 downwards.
TCTTATATATCTTCACAATGTCAAGCCATTACAAACTTCATCTTATACATCTTTACAATGTCAAGCTATTACAAACTTCATCTTATACATCTTAACAATGTCAAGCTATTACAAACTTCATCTTATACATCTTCACAATGTCAAGCTATTACAAACTTCATCTTATACATCTTTACAATGTCAACCTATTACAAACTTTATCTTATACATCTTTACAATGTCAAGCTATTACAAACTTCATCTTATACATCTTCACAATGTCAACCCTATTACAAACTTCATCTTATACATTTTTAAACAATGTCAAGCTATTACAAACTTCATCTTATACATCTTCACAATGTCAAGCTATTACAAACTTCATCTTATACATCTTTACAATGTCAAAGTTATTACAAACTTCATCTTATACATCTTCACAATGTCAAGCTATTACAAACTTCATCTTATACATCTTCACAATGTCTAGCTATTACAAACTTCATCTTATACATCTTTACAATGTCAAGCTATTACAAACTTCATCTTATATATCTTTACAATGTCAAGTTATTACAAACTTCATCTTATATATCTTTACAATGTCAAGTTATTACAAACTTCATCTTATATATCTTCACAATGTCAAACTATTACAAAATTCATCTTATACATCTTTACAATGTCAAGCTATTATAAACTTCATCTTATACATCTTCACAATGTCAAGCTATTACAAACTTCATCTTATACATCTTTACAATGTCAAGCTATTATAAAATTCATCTTATACATCTTCACAATGTCAAGCTATTACAAACTTCATCTTATACATCTTCACAATGTCAAGTTATTACAAACTTCATCTTATATATCTTCACAATGTCAAGCTGTTACAAACTTCATCTTATACATCTTTACAATGTCAAGTTATTACAAACTTCATCTTATACATCTTCACAATGTCAAGTTATTACAAACTTCATCTTATAATCTTCACAGTGTCAAGCTTTACAAACTTCATCTTATATATCTTCACAATGTCAAGCTGTTACAAACTTCATCTTATACATCTTCACAATGTCAAGCTATTACAAACTTCATCTTATACATCTTTACAATGTCAAGTTATTACAAACTTCATCTTATACATCTTTACAATGTCAAGTTATTACAAACTTCATCTTATACATCTTTACAATGTCAAGTATTACAAACTTCATCCTATAATCTTTACAATGTCCAGCTTTACAAACTTCATCTTATACATCTTTACAATGTCAAGTTATTACAAACTTCATCTTATACATCTTTACAATGTCAAGTTATTACAAACTTCATCTTATACATCTTTACAATGTCAAGTTATTGCAAACTTCATCTTATACATCTTTACAATGTCAAGTTATTACAAACTTCATCTTATACATCTTCACAATGTCAAGCTATTACAAACTTCATCCTATATATCTTTACAATGTCCAGCTGTTACAAACTTCATCTTATACATCTTTACAATGTCAAGTTATTACAAACTTCATCTTATACATCTTTACAATGTCAAGTTATTACAAACTTCATCTTATACATCTTCACAATGTCAAGTTATTACTAACTTCATCTTATACATCTTCACAATGTCAAGTTATTACAAACTTCATCTTATACATCTTTACAATATCAAGCTATTACAAACTTCATCTTATACATCTTCACAATGTCAAGCTATTACAAACTTCATCTTATACATCTTCACAATGTCAAGCTATTACAAACTTCATCTTATACATCTTCACAATGTCAAGCTATAACAAACTTCTTCTTATACATCTTTACAATGTCAAGTTATTACTAACTTTATCTTATACATCTTTACCATGTCTAACACTATCTTTCAATAATAACCAGTTTAATTATCTATAACTCTAGGTAATCCTTGTAAGACATTTAGAAGTATAACTGCACATTAAGAGAGAACAATTGTTATGGATTTAGACTTCTATTTATTAACAACAGCACAACGTTTCATTACACATACAGGTAACGTTTTCAAGTGATATATATGAGTATATTTTTATGGTTAATTATCACTTGAAAACACTACTAGAACTTCATAATGAATCATTTATTTAACACTTGTGTTTCTAAAATATAAATATATAGGTCAAGTCTGAGAATAGTCTAAAGATGCCCTTTTATGGTCATCCCACGTCCAAAGAATTTCTAAATTTACCCACCAGGATTATGTTTTCCTACAGTTCTGATGGCTGCTAGAATACTGCCTGGGGGAGGGGAGGTAAAAACTGCCCCCGCCACAGCAGCAGATAACATTCCACTTCCCACATACCCTGAAATCAAACATAATAATGATAATTGTGGTAAGTCATTCAAATTCATTACTATAAGGCTACAAATTATTGCCAGATAGAAATCAATGATAAATGCGACCTATCCACGATCGCATTAATTTGTATCCGCATTTATTCCCAAGTGAATTTTATTGAGTTCAAATATGGCTGACATCAGTGAACATCGATATATAGGTCAAGTATTTTAATTGAGACCGGGCGGGATTAAGTAATTAGGTAATTATCTCTAAATTTGAAGCTGATTAGTAATCAATGACGTCAAAAAAACAAAAGATTTTTACACTTGACTATTTAAAGATAAAATCTTGATCATTGTTCAGGTCTTCATTCATTAAACACTTGTAGAAATTTTATGATATTAAAAAATGCGACACCTATTGCGGATTGCTTTAATTTCTACTCTCATTTTAGTCTGTATACCTCTATCGCATTTATTTGTTGACGCATTAATTTCTAGCCTTACAGTATATTGTAGAGTAGTTATATTGGTACCTAGTTATCTGATAAACCTAGCTTCCTATTGAAGTCAAAAATAACTTGAGTTGATTCTAAATTAAAGACAATAGTCATTCTAGGGACTAGGGACTAAATAATAGTCATTCTAGGGACTAGGGACTAAATAATAGTCATTCTAGGGAATAGGGACTAAATAATAGTCATTCTAGGAATAGGGACTAAATAATAGTCATTCTAGGGACTAAATAATAGTCATTCTAGGGAATAGGGACTAAATAATAGTCATTCTAGGGACTAGGGACTAAATAATAGTCATTCTAGGGACTAGGGACTAAATAATAGTCATTCTAGGGACTAGGGACTAAATAATAGTCACATACTAAAACACTAGGGACTAATAGGGACTAATAAATAATAGTCATTCTAGGGACTAGGGACTAAATAATAGTCATTCTAGGGACTAGGGACTAAATAATAGTCATTCTAGGGACTAGGGACTAAATAATAGTCATTCTAGGGACTAGGGACTAAATAGTGTGACAAGTTACAAAAACACAAATTAATGTGTGTTTATAATCAAATATTCCATCATTATTTATTTCTTTATATTAACTAACAGTGATGTTGGGTGATGATAAAAACTCAAACTCACCTTTCTTGATATGGTATAGAAAATAACACCACTCGTTGATAAAATTGAAAAAACCTTTTGTACTTTTATCAACCTGTGGTGATTTTTTTTATATTAAGCCTGAAATATCTGCTGATGCTCATTTATTTTTCTTAAATGAAATTCAATCTTGACCCAAGATGTCAGGATAATTGAGTTTTAAATTTCTCCAAACATGAACTTTTCATTTGAAAAACTAACCTTGTTCATAACTTTGTGAGCATTTTTCAATTAATTTATATTTCTGTACACTTCTGCTGTCTTTCTATGTACCGGTATGCAAATGAATAAGTCATCAATCCATATTAAGGAATATGTAAAATTTATAAATAATAAATAATTCAAAATTGCAAAGTTTTAAATGTGATATGAATTCATATGGACTTTGGAAATTTCCATGTGTGATTGTTTTAAAAACTTTTTGTAAGAGCTTGTCAATTTTTAACAACTAAATTAATTGGAATTGAAAACAAACCTCCATGAGCAGGGTCGTGACCAGATCCTCCGCCACAAACTAAAGTCACTTTCTTGTTGGCGATCACATCCTCTATATCAGACCGTATTACAACACGATGGCCTTCTAATAGATTTAACCCAGTATTTACAGCCACTAGCCCTTTCAAACAATCATCTACACACGATTCCGGCGAATTGATCAACTTTTTACTTGCTACAGTCGTCGACATCTTGTATTCGTCTGCCCAAATATGACCTCAAACGTTCTTGACACTCTATTTTTTATGCAGAAAAACGTGATAATTTCTTATCAAATTTAAGTTTATTTTGTTGTTTTAGTTGGACTCTGAAACCGGAAGTGTGGTGTAGTGTAAAATAAGGATTTGTACTTACAGTTATTGTAAATATGATGACGGATATATTCTCATACATTCCATCCAATTGTTTGACACAGACACTTACTTTTCAACACAGGAATCACAGAAATTATTAAGGCACATCAGGAGCTCTGGAGTAAGGCATCAAACATCGTATCCGGTTTAGGCCTACAGATCTTCAAGTATGACGAATTGGGTTGTGGGTTGGACACGATGGACGTAAAATTACGTTTCGTTTCATTTGGTTCTAAAACTCAATGTAAGTAAATATTATGTTGGCTTGATAAATCTTCTTGCCTTTCTGAAAACTGACCTAAAGAACTGAACAGACAAATTGTGAAGTCCACCACCGTATCAAATGGCTGCAGGTATAATGTGGACTAAAAACTAGACTTGATATTTTATAACTTGGCTATTATTACTAGCTATTGGCCCGATCCTGAACGTTAACTAGTCTCACTGGACAATGGGTGAACTGTCTTTAAGCTGGTCAGGTCAGTGAGTTTCTGGTGAGTTTTGATCACGTTGAAACACGCCATATCTTTAGATTACTATTCATTTATTTAGTCATTATTTGTATTCATCAATGGGAGCCGTGGTGGCTCAGTTAGTTAGACCCTTGCCTGCTAACCTGAAGGTCCAAGGTTCAATCTCGGCAAAGGTCGAGATTAACCTTCGGATTTTTCAGCCTGGTTCCCCCTTGTCACTGGTGCAGATTGGGACTGACATGGAAAAGGTGTCGTTCGGATGGGACAATAAACCCAGGCCCGTATGCTACAGACTGTGCACGTTAGAGATCCCTCGACAGCTGGACATCGCAAAAAGAGTAGTCTTATGCCGATGTCATGGCAAAATTTCCCTCATTGCGCACTGCATAACGTTTCCCGTCTTCATTAGCCCATAAGATGCAGAAGAGTAGGACGTAAAACTCCATTTATTCCATTTCATTTGTATTCATCAATTATAATGAGTATTGATCAAGCGGGATAATTATATAATATGTTATTCTGTAGATAGTCATAATGTATAAAATATAATATCAATTGTTAATAATGACTAGCTCGACTTTTATCATAATGTTATAAAATATAATATCAATTGTTAATAATGACTAGCTCGACTTTTATCATAATGTTATATAATATAATATCAATTGTTAATAATGACTAGCTCGACTTTTATCATAATGTTATATAATATAATATCAATTGTTAATAATGACTAGCTCGACTTTTATCATAATGTTATAAATATAATATCAATTGTTAATAATGACTAGCTCGACTTTTATCATAATGTTATAAAATATAATATCAATTGTTAATAATGACTAGCTCGACTTTTATCATAATGTTATATAATATAATATCAATTGTTAATAATGACTTGCTCGACTTTTATCATAATGTAATAAAATATAATATCAATTGTTAATAATGACCAGCTCGACTTTTATCATAATGTTATAAATATAATATCAATTGTTAATAATGACTAGCTCGACTTTTATCATAATGTTATATAATATAATATCAATTGTTAATAATGACTAGCTCGACTTTTATCATAATGTAATAATATAATATCAATTGTTAATAATGACTAGCTCGACTTTTATCATAATGTAATAAAATATAATATCAATTGTTAATAATGACTAGCTCGACTTTTATCATAATGTTATAAAATATAATATCAATTGTTAATAATGACTAGCTCGACTTTTATCATAATGTTATATAATATAATATCAATTGTTAATAATGACTAGCTCGACTTTTATCATAATGTTATATAATATAATATCAATTGTTAATAATGACTAGCTCGACTTTTATCATAATGTTATAAAATATAATATCAATTGTTAATAATGACTAGCTCGACTTTTATCATAATGTTATAAAATATAATATCAATTGTTAATAATGACTAGCTCGACTTTTATCATAATGTTATAAATATAATATCAATTGTTAATAATGACTAGCTCGACTTTTATCATAATGTTATAAAATATAATATCAATTGTTAATAATGACTAGCTCGACTTTTATCATAATGTTATAAAATATAATATCAATTGTTAATAATGACTAGCTCGACTTTTATCATAATGTTATAAAATATAATATCAATTGTTAATAATGACTAGCTCGACTTTTATCATAATGTTATAAAATATAATATCAATTGTTAATAATGACTAGCTCGACTTTTATCATAATGTTATAAAATATAATATCAATTGTTAATAATGACTAGCTCGACTTTTATCATAATGTTATAAATATAATATCAATTGTTAATAATGACTAGCTCGACTTTTATCATAATGTTATAAAATATAATATCAATTGTTAATAATGACTAGCTCGACTTTTATCATAATGTTATAAAATATAATATCAATTGTTAATAATGACTAGCTCGACTTTTATCATAATGTTATATAATATAATATCAATTGTTAATAATGACTAGCTCGACTTTTATCATAATGTTATAAATATAATATCAATTGTTAATAATGACTAGCTCGACTTTTATCATAATGTTATAAATATAATATCAATTGTTAATAATGACTAGCTCGACTTTTATCATAATGTAATATAATATAATATCAATTGTTAATAATGACTAGCTCGACTTTTATCATAATGTTATATAATATAATATCAATTGTTAATAATGACTAGCTCGACTTTTATCATAATGTTATATAATATAATATCAATTGTTAATAATGACTAGCTCGACTTTTATCATAATGTTATAAAATATAATATCAATTGTTAATAATGACTAGCTCGACTTTTATCATAATGTTATAAATATAATATCAATTGTTAATAATGACTAGCTCGACTTTTATCATAATGTTATAAAATATAATATCAATTGTTAATAATGACTAGCTCGACTTTTATCATAATGTTATAAAATATAATATCAATTGTTAATAATGACTAGCTTGACTTTTATCATAATGTTATAAAATATAATATCAATTGTTAATAATGACTAGCTCGACTTTTATCATAATGTTATATAATATAATATCAATTGTTAATAATGACTAGCTCGACTTTTATCATAATGTTATATAATATAATATCAATTGTTAATAATGACTAGCTCGACTTTTATCATAATGTTATAAAATATAATATCAATTGTTAATAATGACTAGCTCGACTTTTATCATAATGTTATAAATATAATATCAATTGTTAATAATGACTAGCTCGACTTTTATCATAATGTTATAAATATAATATCAATTGTTAATAATGACTAGCTCGACTTTTATCATAATGTTATATAATATAATATCAATTGTTAATAATGACTAGCTCGACTTTTATCATAATGTTATATAATATAATATCAATTGTTAATAATGACTAGCTCGACTTTTATCATAATGTTATAAATATAATATCAATTGTTAATAATGACTAGCTCGACTTTTATCATAATGTTATATAATATAATATCAATTGTTAATAATGACTAGCTCGACTTTTATCATAATGTTATAAAATATAATATCAATTGTTAATAATGACTAGCTCGACTTTTATCATAATGTTATAAAATATAATATCAATTGTTAATAATGACTAGCTCGACTTTTATCATAATGTTATAAAATATAATATCAATTGTTAATAATGACTAGCTCGACTTTTATCATAATGTTATAAATATAATATCAATTGTTAATAATGACTAGCTCGACTTTTATCATAATGTTATAAATATAATATCAATTGTTAATAATGACTAGCTCGACTTTTATCATAATGTTATATAATATAATATCAATTGTTAATAATGACTAGCTCGACTTTTATCATAATGTTATATAATATAATATCAATTGTTAATAATGACTAGCTCGACTTTTATCATAATGTTATAAATATAATATCAATTGTTAATAATGACTAGCTCGACTTTTATCATAATGTTATAAATATAATATCAATTGTTAATAATGACTAGCTCGACTTTTATCATAATGTTATATAATATAATATCAATTGTTAATAATGACTAGCTCGACTTTTATCATAATGTTATATAATATAATATCAATTGTTAATAATGACTAGCTCGACTTTTATCATAATGTTATAAATATAATATCAATTGTTAATAATGACTAGCTCGACTTTTATCATAATGTTATAAAATATAATATCAATTGTTAATAATGACTAGCTCGACTTTTATCATAATGTTATAAAATATAATATCAATTGTTAATAATGACTAGCTCGACTTTTATCATAATGTTATAAAATATAATATCAATTGTTAATAATGACTAGCTCGACTTTTATCATAATGTTATATAATATAATATCAATTGTTAATAATGACTAGCTCGACTTTTATCATAATGTTATATAATATAATATCAATTGTTAATAATGACTAGCTCGACTTTTATCATAATGTTATATAATATAATATCAATTGTTAATAATGACTAGCTCGACTTTTATCATAATGTTATATAATATAATATCAATTGTTAATAATGACTAGCTCGACTTTTATCATAATGTTATATAATATAATATCAATTGTTAATAATGACTAGCTCGACTTTTATCATAATGTTATATAATATAATATCAATTGTTAATAATGACTAGCTCGACTTTTATCATAATGTTATAAATATAATATCAATTGTTAATAATGACTAGCTCGACTTTTATCATAATGTTATATAATATAATATCAATTGTTAATAATGACTAGCTCGACTTTTATCATAATGTTATAAATATAATATCAATTGTTAATAATGACTAGCTCGACTTTTATCATAATGTTATATAATATAATATCAATTGTTAATAATGACTAGCTCGACTTTTATCATAATGTTATAAAATATAATATCAATTGTTAATAATGACTAGCTCGACTTTTATCATAATGTTATATAATATAATATCAATTGTTAATAATGACTAGCTCGACTTTTATCATAATGTTATAAATATAATATCAATTGTTAATAATGACTAGCTCGACTTTTATCATAATGTTATAAAATATAATATCAATTGTTAATAATGACTAGCTCGACTTTTATCATAATGTTATAGAATATAATATCAATTGTTAATAATGACTAGCTCGACTTTTATCATAATGTTATATAATATAATATCAATTGTTAATAATGACTAGCTCGACTTTTATCATAATGTTATATAATATAATATCAATTGTTAATAATGACTAGCTCGACTTTTATCATAATGTTATAAATATAATATCAATTGTTAATAATGACTAGCTCGACTTTTATCATAATGTAATATAATATAATATCAATTGTTAATAATGACTAGCTCGACTTTTATCATAATGTTATAGAATATAATATCAATTGTTAATAATGACTAGCTCGACTTTTATCATAATGTTATAAAATATAATATCAATTGTTAATAATGACTAGCTCGACTTTTATCATAATGTTATAAAATATAATATCAATTGTTAATAATGACTAGCTCGACTTTTATCATAATGTTATAAAATATAATATCAATTGTTAATAATGACTAGCTCGACTTTTATCATAATGTTATATAATATAATATCAATTGTTAATAATGACTAGCTCGACTTTTATCATAATGTAATAAAATATAATATCAATTGTTAATAATGACTAGCTCGACTTTTATCATAATGTTATAAAATATAATATCAATTGTTAATAATGACTAGCTCGACTTTTATCATAATGTTATAAAATATAATATCAATTGTTAATAATGACTAGCTCGACTTTTATCATAATGTTATAAAATATAATATCAATTGTTAATAATGACTAGCTCGACTTTTATCATAATGTTATATAATATAATATCAATTGTTAATAATGACTAGCTCGACTTTTATCATAATGTTATATAATATAATATCAATTGTTAATAATGACTAGCTCGACTTTTATCATAATGTTATATAATATAATATCAATTGTTAATAATGACTAGCTCGACTTTTATCATAATGTTATATAATATAATATCAATTGTTAATAATGACTAGCTCGACTTTTATCATAATGTTATAAATATAATATCAATTGTTAATAATGACTAGCTCGACTTTTATCATAATGTTATAAAATATAATATCAATTGTTAATAATGACTAGCTCGACTTTTATCATAATGTTATAAAATATAATATCAATTGTTAATAATGACTAGCTCGACTTTTATCATAATGTTATATAATATAATATCAATTGTTAATAATGACTAGCTCGACTTTTATCATAATGTTATAAATATAATATCAATTGTTAATAATGACTAGCTCGACTTTTATCATAATGTTATATAATATAATATCAATTGTTAATAATGACTAGCTCGACTTTTATCATAATGTAATATAATATAATATCAATTGTTAATAATGACTAGCTCGACTTTTATCATAATGTTATAAATATAATATCAATTGTTAATAATGACTAGCTCGACTTTTATCATAATGTAATAAAATATAATATCAATTGTTAATAATGACTAGCTCGACTTTTATCATAATGTTATATAATATAATATCAATTGTTAATAATGACTAGCTCGACTTTTATCATAATGTTATAAAATATAATATCAATTGTTAATAATGACTAGCTCGACTTTTATCATAATGTTATATAATATAATATCAATTGTTAATAATGACTAGCTCGACTTTTATCATAATGTTATAAATATAATATCAATTGTTAATAATGACTAGCTCGACTTTTATCATAATGTTATAAATATAATATCAATTGTTAATAATGACTAGCTCGACTTTTATCATAATGTTATATAATATAATATCAATTGTTAATAATGACTAGCTCGACTTTTATCATAATGTAATAAATATAATATCAATTGTTAATAATGACTAGCTCGACTTTTATCATAATGTTATAGAATATAATATCAATTGTTAATAATGACTAGCTCGACTTTTATCATAATGTTATAGAATATAATATCAATTGTTAATAATGACTTGCTCGACTTTTATCATAATGTTATAGAATATAATATCAATTGTTAATAATGACTAGCTCGACTTTTATCATAATGTAATAAAATATAATATCAATTGTTAATAATGACTAGCTCGACTTTTATCATAATGTTATAAAATATAATATCAATTGTTAATAATGACTAGCTCGACTTTTATCATAATGTTATAAAATATAATATCAATTGTTAATAATGACTAGCTCGACTTTTATCATAATGTTATATAATATAATATCAATTGTTAATAATGACTAGCTCGACTTTTATCATAATGTTATATAATATAATATCAATTGTTAATAATGACTAGCTCGACTTTTATCATAATGTTATAAATATAATATCAATTGTTAATAATGACTAGCTCGACTTTTATCATAATGTTATAATATAATATCAATTGTTAATAATGACTAGCTCGACTTTTATCATAATGTTATAGAATATAATATCAATTGTTAATAATGACTGCTCGACTTTTATCATAATGTTATAGAATATAATAATCAATTGTTAATAATGACTACTCGACTTTTATCATAATGTTATATAAGTATAATATCAATTGTTAATAATGACTAGCTCGACTTTTATCATAATGTTATAAATATAATATCAATTGTTAATAATGACTAGCTCGACTTTTATCATAATTCGTGAATAAAATTGAATAATTGAATAACACGTATTTTAATGTATTGAAGTTAACTGTGGTAATACTATTCTATTTTCGGTATTGAATAATTGAATAACACGTATTTTAATGTATTGAAGTTAACTGTGGTTATACTATTCTATTTTCGGTATTGAATAATTGAATAACACGTATTGTAATGTATCGGGGGGGGGGGGGGTATTACAGTGTTTTACAGAACTGATGACAGAGTTTATAAATTCAGAGATAATTATCAATCTGATCCAACCCCCAGCGAGTTAACCCTGCTACATTAGATTGGTCCGGTCTGGAAACAGTCAGCCCGACAAATATCTTCCTACCAGGTTCCTCTGACATGTTATCCCGATGTGTCCCTAACCGTGGCGTTATCATATCCGTGTATCACGCCCGAGGAACCTGATAGGACTTGGAAGAAGGTAGGTCAAGCGTTGGATTGTTCACCCACCAATAGGAAACGTGGGCTGGGTTTAGTTTTACCCTAACCAGGTCTGAGCCTAAAAAATTAAATTTGACAGCCTACTTTCCTGCTCATCGATGTACAGTTTTTAGGGGATAGAAAAGTACACTTTCAAGCTGTAGCTAGGAATATCCAGTGAGCCCTCTAATGAAAGATGGTGAATAAAAACAGACTGGTTGATAAAACAGATTTAATTCAGCTGACAGACCACAGTAAAACCACTAAATATTTCTCAATAAAAAGACGATATTAACAGATTACAAATTATACGAGTATTATTTAAGTATAAGTGGCCCCCGTACCATAGTGATCATCAGTCGTGAATAAGAATAGAAGTAATAAGTTTAAAAAGTTACATCTGAGTCGTGAGTTGCGTTTGGAACCACTTTTGTTATCCGCAAATATTTGTAACCGTGGTTATCGCTATGGTGTGGGAATAGTAATATCACAACGTTTAACCAATAACATGAGATGATCCCCGCTATATCAGTTATTAAACAAGGTGTTTCTATATCTCACACACTAATCAGACCACTGTAAACTTTGTTATATATCTTTAGTTATATCTTCTATATTTTAACCTAAGGGCGGTGCCTCCCCCCCCCCCCCCCTGAGACTGGGGATATAAAGAATAGCAGACTTAATGAGGGACATTTCTAGAGGCTGAAATTAAAATGCGACAACTCTGTGGAGACGTCAATGTCTCATGCTTCACATGGGACGTCTGAGTGAGAGTACACTAGACAATATTATGGACAATTTTAGCAAATCTTTGATTAATTTGGAGCATACCAGCTGTAAACGAGTTAAAAAAGAGAGACCGGTCCTATTTAATAATAACAATAAGGCCCCGGGTGGATATTGCATAAACCAAACGTTGCTTTCACAATCCAAGATTCCAAGTCGGAGATTATTAGTCTGTAATGATGAGAATCTGGGACTGTGATAGCAACGGTTGGTTTCTGTAATATCCAAACGTTGCCTTAGGAGCTTGCAGATCTCTTACTAGTTCCACAGATCTCTAGGTACATATGATAATATTTCTACATCTCGTTTGACTTACAGAAGGGTCTCAGAATACACGTGTATACGTTATACAGTATTCCCGGGGGGGGGGGGGGGGAGGACCCAACCCACTTAACTCCACGGGTCTCCATTACTCGGGTTGGGCCACTTTTATCTAAAACTCCAATTGGAGGGTTGAACTTCAATGTATTGTCTGTTGTAGGATAAATATAACGTGGATATAGATAGAAAATTATATACATATTTCTATTCTGTATATTGGTTTGTAAGCTGGTTGATCTAGTCTATAGTTTAATAAATAGTCGAATTAATATTCAGTTTATATCTCCCTGTTAGATCATCACTTCTAAATCTCACTAAATCTGAAAATACACGTAAAATAGATAATACATGTAGCATGATATTAGAAAACAGTGGGAGGGGGTAAAGAAAACAGTGGGAAGGGGTAAAGAAAACAGTGGGAGGGGGTAAAGATTCTAGTCGTTTCGGGTGTCAGATAACTTCAATTCTTACCTGTTTATCAAAAACTATTTTTATTTGAAACTTTCATATCGTTCTTCCACCTCACCACTTTCTCTATCATCTTCATAATCCGGGAATAATACTCTACACGACGATAACACCACTTTACACGTATCTTTCATTTTCCTCATGTCCCTGTGATCACTGTTTCCACTTCTTTTACCGAAAAATAAACTGGACATGTCCGGATTAATTCCACGTCGTCCAAATAGCAATGGATTGGCTACAGGGACTTGATTATAGTTTAAATCAATATTAGCACAGATAGTGTTAAACAGTAGAATTAGAATTCCCACAGTGCCCTTTGTTACCATCTGAAATATACAATAGAATAGTCATAGTCAATATTAATAACCATCTGAAATATACAATAGAATAGTCATAGTCAATAGTAATAACCATCTGAAATATACAATAGAATAGTCATAGTCAATATTAATAACCATCTGAAATATACAATAGAATAGTCATAGTCAATAGTAATAACCATCTGAAATATACAATAGAATAGTCATAGTCAATATTAATAACCATCTGAAATAAACAATAGAATAGTCATAGTCAATAGTAATAACCATCTGAAATATATAATAGAATAGTCATAGTAAATATTAATAACCATCTGAAATATACAACAGAATAGTCATAGTCAATATTAATAACCATCTGAAATATACAACAGAATAGTCATAGTCAATATTAATAACCATCTGAAATATACAACAGAATAGTCATAGTCAATAGTAATAACCATCTGAAATATACAATAGAATAGTCATAGTCAATATTAATAACCATCTGAAATATACAACAGAATAGTCATAGTCAATATTAATAACCATCTGAAATATACAACAGAATAGTCATAGTCAATATTAATAACCATCTGAAATATACAACAGAATAGTCATAGTCAATAGTAATAACCATCTGAAATATACAATAGAATAGTCATAGTCAATATTAATAACCATCTGAAATATACAATAGAATAGTCATAGTCAATATTAATAACCATCTGAAATATACAACAGAATAGTCATAGTCAATATTAATAACCATCTGAAATATACAACAGAATAGTCATAGTCAATATTAATAACCATCTGAAATATACAACAGAATAGTCATAGTCAATATTAATAACCATCTGAAATATACAACAGAATAGTCATAGTCAATATTAATAACCATCTGAAATATACAACAGAATAGTCATAGTCAATATTAATAACCATCTGAAATATACAACAGAATAGTCATAGTCAATATTAATAACCATCTGAAATATACAACAGAATAGTCATAGTCAATATTAATAACCATCTGAAATATATAATAGAATAGTCATAGTCAATAGTAATAACCATCTGAAATATACAACAGAATAGTCATAGTCAATATTAATAACCATCTGTAATATACAATAGAATAGTCATAGTCAATAGTAATAACCATCTGAAATATACAACAGAATAGTCATAGTCAATATTAATAACCATCTGAAATATACAACAGAATAGTCATAGTCAATATTAATAACCATCTGAAATATACAACAGAATAGTCATAGTCAATATTAATAACCATCTGAAATATACAACAGAATAGTCATAGTCAATATTAATAACCATCTGAAATATACAACAGAATAGTCATAGTCAATATTAATAACCATCTGAAATATACAATAGAATAGTCATAGTCAATATTAATAACCATCTGAAATATACAATAGAATAGTCATAGTCAATAGTAATAACCATCTGAAATATACAATAGAATAGTCATAGTCAATATTAATAACCATCTGAAATATACAATAGAATAGTCATAGTCAATATTAATAACCATCTGAAATATACAATAGAATAGTCATAGTCAATAGTAATAACCATCTGAAATATACAATAGAATAGTCATAGTCAATAGTAATAACCATCTGAAATATACAATAGAATAGTCATAGTCAATAGTAATAACCATCTGAAATATACAATAGAATAGTCATAGTCAATATTAATAACCATCTGAAATATACAATAGAATAGTCATAGTCAATAGTAATAACCATCTGAAATATACAACAGAATAGTCATAGTCAATAGTAATAACCATCTGAAATATACAATAGAATAGTCATAGTCAATAGTAATAACCATCTGAAATATACAATATAATAGTTATAGTCAATATTAATAACCATCTGAAATATACAATAGAATAGTCATAGTCAATATTAATAACCATCTGAAATATACAATAGAATAGTCATAGTCAATATTAATAACCATCTGAAATATACAACAGAATAGTCATAGTCAATATTAATAACCATCTGAAATATACAACAGAATAGTCATAGTCAATAGTAATAACCATCTGAAATATACAATATAATAGTCATAGTCAATAGTAATAACCATCTGAAATATACAATAGAATAGTCATAGTCAATATTAATAACCATCTGAAATATACAATAGAATAGTCATAGTCAATATTAATAACCATCTGAAATATACAATAGAATAGTCATAGTCAATATTAATAACCATCTGAAATATACAACAGAATAGTCATAGTCAATAGTAATAACCATCTGAAATATACAATAGAATAGTCATAGTCAATAGTAATAACCATCTGAAATATACAATAGAATAGTCATAGTCAATAGTAATAACCATCTGAAATATACAATATAATAGTTATAGTCAATATTAATAACCATCTGAAATATACAATAGAATAGTCATAGTCAATATTAATAACCATCTGAAATATACAATAGAATAGTCATAGTCAATATTAATAACCATCTGAAATATACAATAGA
Organism: Nipponacmea schrenckii; assembly: GCA_030562195.1. Lineage (NCBI taxonomy): Eukaryota > Metazoa > Mollusca > Gastropoda > Lottiidae > Nipponacmea > Nipponacmea schrenckii. Next base: position 41,519,207 of record CM060199.1, on the reverse strand, counting down.
ATAGTCATAGTCAATATTAATAATCATCTGAAATATACAATAGAATAGTCATAGTCAATAGTAATAACCATCTGAAATATACAACAGAATAGTCATAGTCAATAGTAATAACCATCTGAAATATACAATAGAATAGTCATAGTCAATAGTAATAACCATCTGAAATATACAACAGAATAGTCATAGTCAATAGTAATAACCATCTGAAATATACAATAGAATAGTCGTAGTCAATATTAATAACCATCTGAAATATACAATAGAAAAGTCATAGTCAATAGTAATAACCATCTGAAATATACAATAGAATAGTCATAGTCAATATTAATAACCATCTGAAATATACAATAGAATAGTCATAGTCAATATTAATAACCATCTGAAATATACAACAGAATAGTCGTAGTCAATAGTAATAACCATCTGAAATATACAATAGAATAGTCATAGTCAATATTAATAACCATCTGAAATATACAATAGAATAGTCACAGTCAATATTAATAACCATCTGAAATATACAACAGAATAGTCATTGTCAATATTAATAACCATCTGAAATATACAATAGAATAGTTATAGTCAATAGTAATAACCATCTGAAATATACAACAGAAGAGTCATAGTCAATATTAATAACCATCTGAAATATACAATAGAATAGTCAAAGTCAATATTAATAACCATCTGAAATATACAACAGAATAGTCATTGTCAATAGTAATAACCATCTGAAATATACAATAGAATAGTTATAGTCAATAGTAATAACCATCTGAAATATACAACAGAATAGTCATAGTCAATATTAATAACCATCTGAAATATACAACAGAATAGTCATAGTCAATATTAATAACCATCTGAAATATACAATAGAATAGTCATAGTCAATATTAATAACCATCTGAAATATACAATAGAATAGTCATAGTCAATATTAATAACCATCTGAAATATACAATAGAATAGTCATAGTCAATAGTAATAACCATCTGAAATATACAATAGAATAGTCATAGTCAATATTAATAACCATCTGAAATATACAATAGAATAGCCATAGTCAATAGTAATAACCATCTGAAATATACAACAGAATAGTCATAGTTAATAGTAATAACCATCTGAAATATACAATAGAATAGTCATAGTCAATATTAATAACCATCTGAAATATACAACAGAATAGTCATAGTCAATATTAATAACCATCTGAAATATACAATAGAATAGTCATAGTCAATATTAATAATCATCTGAAATATACAATAGAATAGTCATAGTCAATATTAATAACCATCTGAAATATACAATAGAATAGTCATAGTCAATATTAATAACCATCTGAAATATACAATAGAATAGTCATAGTCAATAGTAATAACCATCTCAAATATACAATAGAATAGTCATAGTCAATAGTAATAACCATTTGAAATATACAATAGAATAGTCATAGTCAATATTAATAACCATCTGAAATATACAATAGAATAGTCATAGTCAATAGTAATAACCATCTGAAATATACAACAGAATAGTCATAGTCAATAGTAATAACCATCTGAAATATACAATAGAATAGTCATAGTCAATATTAATAACCATCTGAAATATACAATAGAATAGTTGTAGTCAATATTAATAACCATCTGAAATATACAACAGAATAGTCATAGTCAATATTAATAACCATCTGAAATATACAATAGAATAGTCATAGTCAATATTAATAACCATCTGAAATATACAATAGAATAGTCATAGTCAATATTAATAACCATCTGAAATATACAATAGAATAGTCATAGTCAATATTAATAACCATCTGAAATATACAATAGAATAGTCATAGTCAATATTAATAACCATCTAAATATACAATAGAATAGTCATAGTCAATATTAATAACCATCTGAAATATACAATAGAATAGTCATAGTCAATATTAATAACCATCTGAAATATACAATAGAATAGTCATAGTCAATATTAATAACCATCTGAAATATACAATAGAATAGTCATAGTCAATATTAATAACCATCTGAAATATACAATAGAATAGTCATAGTCAATATTAATAACCATCTGAAATATACAATAGAATAGTCATAGTCAATAGTAATAACCATCTGAAATATACAATAGAATAGTCATAGTCAATATTAATAACCATCTGAAATATACAATAGAATAGCCATAGTCAATAGTAATAACCATCTGAAATATACAACAGAATAGTCATAGTTAATAGTAATAACCATCTGAAATATACAATAGAATAGTCATAGTCAATATTAATAACCATCTGAAATATACAACAGAATAGTCATAGTCAATAGTAATAACCATCTGAAATATACAATAGAATAGTCATAGTCAATATTAATAACCATCTGAAATATACAATAGAATAGTCATAGTCAATATTAATAATCATCTGAAATATACAATAGAATAGTCATAGTCAATATTAATAACCATCTGAAATATACAATAGAATAGTCATAGTCAATATTAATAACCATCTGAAATATACAATAGAATAGTCATAGTCAATATTAATAACCATCTGAAATATACAATAGAATAGTCATAGTCAATATCAATAACCATCTGAAATATACAATAGAATAGTCATAGACAATATTAATAACCATCTGAAATATACAATAGAATAGTCATAGTCAATAGTAATAACCATCTGAAATATACAATAGAATAGTCATAGTCAATAGTAATAACCATCTGAAATATACAACAGAATAGTCATAGTCAATAGTAATAACCATCTGAAATATACAATAGAATAGTAATAGTCAATAGTAATAACCATCTGAAATATACAATAGAATAGTCATAGTCAATAGTAATAACCATCTGAAATATACAATAGAATAGTCATAGTCAATAGTAATAACCATCTGAAATATACAATAGAATAGTCATAGTCAATAGTAATAACCATCTGAAATATACAATAGAATAGTCATAGTCAATATTAATAACCATCTGAAATATACAATAGAATAGTCATAGTCAATATTAATAACCATCTGAAATATACAATAGAATAGTCATAGTCAATATTAATAACCATCTGAAATATACAATAGAATAGTCATAGTCAATATTAATAATCATCTGAAATATACAACAGAATAGTCATAGTCAATATTAATAACCATCTGAAATATACAATAGAATAGTCATAGACAATATTAATAACCATCTGAAATATACAATAGAATAGTCATAGTCAATAGTAATAACCATCTGAAATATACAATAGAATAGTCATAGTCAATATTAATAACCATCTGAAATATACAATAGAATAGTCATAGTCAATATTAATAACCATCTGAAATATACAATAGAATAGTCATAGTCAATATTAATAACCATCTGAAATATACAATAGAATAGTCATAGTCAATAGTAATAACCATCTGAAATATACAATAGAATAGTCATAGTCAATATTAATAACCATCTGAAATATACAATAGAATAGTCATAGTCAATAGTAATAACCATCTGAAATATACAATAGAATAGTCATAGTCAATATTAATAACCATCTGAAATATACAATAGAATAGTCATAGTCAATATTAATAACCATCTGAAATATACAACAGAATAGTCATAGTCAATAGTAATAACCAGTTCAGTGTACGGAGTCATATATTGGACAGTTTGGCGTTTTAATCTTCTCCTGGAGCCTGTTTCACCAAAACTTAACTTAGAATGAATTTAATATTCCAATGGTCAGATTGGTCAATCACTACAATTGAGTTTTATTAACCAATCAGGTTACTGTATTTCTTAAAATCTTGATTGTATCTTTGTTGAAATTTTGTGAAACAGGGACCTGCTTTACTGGCAAATCTGTCTTCAGTACCATAAAGGACAGTAGACCTATTGTTTCTATCATAGAGATATTGTAAAGTCCAGTAGGATGTTAGTGTTATATCATACTATCCACAGTATTCTATTAGTTCTCTCTAATCAAATCTATTATTTTATTATCACGATTAAATCATCCGACGGCCATATAGAAAGTTCATAATATTTCTGTTATTTTCAGTGATTACGAGATTGGATTCATCATTCAAAATCCCAGATTATACCGACTCAGACCACAAAAACATTTTATGCTTATGGTTGTATCCCCGATTTCCCCGAGAAATCTTCTTTCTCCCTTCCTTACGGGGGTTTTGCACGCCCATTTTTGACTAAGTTATAGGTCTTAATTTGGAATTTGATGTCTAAAATTGCACTTTCTTTCAGTATGTCATAGATAACGAGAAATCTAATTGGCGGAAAGTTATTTCTAAAAAACTGGTTTTTGTTTGCAGTGAGAGTGGAAGGTTATGAAAATGAATTACTGGACTCGTCCATACGGTGTGTATTTTCATGTCGACGATAAGAAAACCTATAATTTAGAATTGTGAAAGTTTCGACAGCGTCGAGACAGTGATCCGAATTAATGTTATAAAAACAGAGTAGAATCGGTTTAACACGGTCTGGATATAGTGTAAACACAAACTATTTACAACTATTTAACATCACTGTAAGCCTATTATACACTGAGCATGATCGATTGGGGGGGCATCAAGTCACGTGACAACTCCCCCTCCCACAGAAGTAAATTACAGGCTACTCCAGTGCAAAAGAAATCTGAGATTCCATCAACTACAGGTAGCAGACGTTAACTTGTTATTTGTCAACTGATTATAATTAGCAATTTCGAATCTCTAGATGTAAACAACAAGACCCGTGGGTATGCACTGCCCCCCCCCACCCCTGAAAAAATTGTACAGTAATTTCCAATATTGTATATTAACACCGAACACCATTGCCTTCCGCATAAGCAAGTCTACAGTTACGTGTCTGTTCACCACCAACCAGTACATGTTTATTTATTACGTACTGTTCGGATTTTATATAATAACTTCTGTTCACAACATGGCTGATACAGACAGGTAACATAATGCGGTGTGCACTGAGGGTAAATTTTGTCAGAATAAAGTATAATTTAGACGGTATCGAGTTTGAGGAGCGTATGTTTGGCTGTTTAAGAATGTGAATTTAGTTTTTTTATGGTTCATTATGAAACAAGTATCACACGATTCAATATTCTCCACAAATCTAACCATTTGAACAAATATCTATACGTCTATACCGGAATCTCACCTCGGATTTCCTCACTTTACAACTATACATTATACCATAAAGAACTAAGAAACATTGCCATCAGGTTATTACATTTATGGCTGTTTTTTATTACATTTATGTTGGGTCATGTCCCCTCTACCGTCACTTTCCATGTCCCCTCTACCGTCACTTTCCATGTCCCCTCTACAGTCACTTTACTGTTTTATATCATTTTGACGACTGAATGTGTGGAAGGACAAGATTATAAAACTTATATTGATAATTTCAATACTGGTTCAATACTATACTATACTATACTATATAATACGATACGATACGATATGATATGAATTACTGCATCAGAAAATAGAAATGACACGGAATCTAGTTAGACCAAAACCAACATTTCTTAAACCGGAAATACTCGGGAATCGTCCCACAGTCTTGTCTTGTTTTAAAACAAACAGAAAAAAAGGCTGACTGCTAGAAATAAAGTTTTCTATTGTATCGTAGATAATAGACGTTAGAATTTTAAACTTGAACGTGATCATTACACTGACTTGTAACAAACTAACATCAAATTATACCATTTATTGAATAAACACTATACAGAACAATCAACTACTATATAGAATTCAACTTGTTCAAATATTAATAAACGTTTAATAACCAGGAAACATAAGAGGAAATACGTCACAGATTCGGGCCCCCGATTCTCAAAATATATAGTTCCACAACTTTACATCGTCCAATTTTATCTCAATTTCACAATTTTCATTGAGAAAATACACGATTATGAGGTCTATAAAATTTCATTGTGTAGATTTAAACAATCGAGCCCTCTGTTTCAGTGGCCGTCTTAAACAGAATGCAGGTTAGCCATCCATGAGACTGGTCGTAACTTCATCTTTCCATGTCTAGCTTTTACAAACTTCATCTTTCCATGTTTAGCTTTTACAAACTTCATCTTTCCATGTCTAGCTTTTACAAACTTCATCTTTCCATGTCTAGCTTTTACAAACTTCATCTTTCCATGTCTAGCTTTTACAAACTTCATCTTTCCATGTCTAGCTTTTACAAACTTCATCTTAACACACTTCATCTTATGTCTTGACTGCAATAGCCATCTTTTTTTATGTCATGGAAGCGAATAGAGATTTGATAGCGAATAGCGATTTGATAGCGAATAGAGATTTGATAGCGAATAGCGATTTGATAGCGAATAGTGATTTGATAGCGAATAGCGATTTGATAGCGAATACAGTCGACCAGAGCCTTAGAAGAGACTTACTAATTACAAAGCCATGACGCTTACAGTTTCGATTCACTGTCATTTAGGCACACATTTTTTAAAAACACCTCATTTAGACACATTACTTTAGGCACACTTCATTTAGACACATTACTTTAGGCACACTTCATTTAGACACATTACTTTAGGCACACTTCATTTAGACACATTACTTTAGGCTCACTTCATTTAGGCACAAGGTCAGATAAGCACTTGTCATTTACGCACAATATTAAATTTAGGTATTATTTTTAGACACACTTTCAATTAGGCACATACTCAATTAGGCACACCTTTAATTAGGCACACATCCAATTAGGTGCCCCTTAAACTATATTAACATTAATCTACGCACACTTTCACACTTACGCATTCACACATGGCCAGACACATCTCCTTTTTGCTACAGTCTAAAATTGACCATTCTTGAGAACTAAAATTTTATGTTCATGTTAAGACGCAGTATTTGTTTAATATCAATTTATTGCAATGTAAAATAGTCTGATAATGATTTCCTAAATAGTGATTGATTTCTTCCACTATAAAGTGATCTCCCTTTGCCCTTGAGGTTTGGGGGCCGTGCCCTCCACCCCCAGTCTTTGACAGTGACAATGTGCCGAATTGTAGTGTGCTTAAAAACTGTGCGCCTAATTCAGTTTGATCTTATTGAAAGTGTGCCTAAATTGCTATGTGTAAATAACACTGTGCTTATCTGACCTTGTGTCTAAATGAAGTATTCCTAAAGTACTGTGTCTAAATGAAGTGTTCCTAAAGTACTATGTCTTAATGAAGTGTTCCTAAAGTACTGTGTCTAAATGAAGTGTTCCTAAAGTACTGTGTCTAAATGAAGTGTTCCTAAAGTACTGTGTCTAAATGAAGTGTTCCTAAAGTACTGTGTCTAAATGAAGTGTTCCTAAAGTACTGTGTCTAAATGAAGTGTTCCTAAAGTACTGTGTCTAAATGAAGTGTTCCTAAAGTACTGTGTCTAAATGAAGTGTTCCTAAAGTACTGTGTCTAAATGAAGTGTTCCTAAAGAACTGTGTCTAAATGAAGTGTTCCTAAAGTACTGTGTCTAAATGAAGTGTTCCTAAAGTACTGTGTCTAAATGAAGTGTTCCTAAAGTACTGTGTCTAAATGAAGTGTTCCTAAAGTACTGGGTCTAAATGAAGTGTTCCTAAAGTACTGTGTCTTAATGAAGTGTTCCTAAATTGCTGTGTCTAAATAACACTGTGCTTATCCGAGCTTGTGTCTAAATGAAGTGTTCCTAAAGTACTGTGTCTAAATGAAGTGTTCCTAAAGTACTATGTCTTAATGAAGTGTTCCTAAAGTACTGGGTCTAAATGAAGTGTTCCTAAAGTACTGTGTCTAAATGAAGTGTTCCTAAAGTACTGGGTCTAAATGAAGTGTTCCTAAAGTACTGTGTCTTAATGAAGTGTTCCTAAATTGCTGTGTCTAAATAACACTGTGCTTATCTGAGCTTGTGTCTAAATGAAGTGTTCCTAAAGTACTGTGTCTAAATGAAGTGTTCCTAAAGTACTATGTCTTAATGAAGTGTTCCTAAAGTACTGTGTCTAAATGAAGTGTTCCTAAAGTACTGTGTCTAAATGAAGTGTTCCTAAAGTACTGTGTCTAAATGAAGTGTTCTTAAAGTACTGTGTCTAAATGAAGTGTTCCTAAAGTACTGTGTCTAAATGAAGTGTTCCTAAAGTACTGTGTCTAAATGAAGTGTTCCTAAAGTACTGTGTCTAAATGAAGTGTTCCTAAAGTACTGTGTCTAAATGAAGTGTTCCTAAAGTACTGTGTCTAAATGAAGTGTTCCTAAAGTACTGTGTCTAAATGAAGTGTTCCTAAAGTACTGTGCCTAAATGACGTGTTACCTACACTCTCTATCTCTATGTGGATGTATCTGATTGGCTGTATCCGGTGCTAAACAATCCAATCAAATCACTGATAAAGAAAAATAGGCTACGAATTGTATTAGTGCGAATTTTGTAATAATTTTCTTAATGTCGCACCTAACGAACAGGAATTTGACGTAATCAATCAAATGACGTCTTTCCAACGCTCTAACCGACTGTGCTACAGCCCTCTTTATAATGAAGTATAGAGAAGTTGTGTAAGAAATGTTAAATTGCCCTTGACACCGACATTAAAATAAGACGACTCTGTGGGGTGGCGGCCTACTAATCATGTTAATAAGATAACAAGAGATATTCTTCTGAGGTTCTAGTTAATGACCGGAAATAATCCACTGGAGTCAACATATTTCTCTTATTACTATAAAACAATCACCATTTCTTCCGACTGGATAATCCTACTCAATGAGTGCTGTCTATATCTGGAGGTGTATATCTCTTGGTCTATATCTCGAGGTCTTTATTTATTGGTCTATATCTCGGGGTCAATATTACTTGGTCTATATCTTGAGGTCTACATCTCTAGGTATATATCCATTGGTCCATATCTCTTGGTCTATATATCTTGGCCTATATCCGTTGGTATATATCTTTTGGTCTATATCTCTAGGTCTTTATTTATTGGTCTATATCTCTTGGTCTCTATCTCGATGTGTATATTTCTTGGTCTATATCTCGTATCTTGAGGTCTATATCTCACCACTTGTTTGGACACATTTATATTTTTACAATGTAGTACATTATTGTTATGAGGTAGGAGAAAAATCTGACCTATTGTCAGGCCGATATTGTACAATTTTTCTAGGAAATCTCAGCCAATCAAATGGCTCGTTATAGTCGCATTGTTTTATTTCCATGCCTTCAAACCGAATACTCGTCACAAAGACGTTTGAACACCGTACTCGGGGTACGACCCGTCTCTAGTAGAATCACGTGACTCATCCGCAGTCTCACTAAGATACCGATATGGAGTTTGTTTCGTGGTTTTACTTTAATCTATAATCTATCTATCTTATTGTTAATGTTCACGAATTAAAAGCCTATTAAACAATTTCGTTATTTCGTCAATCTAAATTGAATTTTCAAATTTGAATTTGAGTTTGTCCTCTGGATTTCTCAACAGAAAATGTGAAAATATAAAATATGACACGAGCTGAAATAAAAACATCGAGTTGTTCGTATGGGAAAATAAAAGTAGTCTAATGTTACTGTCCTAGCAAAGGTCGATATCAATTTTCGGATGTCAGTGATGCAGGTCGGCGGGGACTGATATGGAAAAGTGTCTAGTTGTTCGGATGAAACTGAGGCCCTGGGTGCTACACGCTAAGTTCGTTAAAGATCTTCGTCGACATTGAAAGGAGACAAAAAAGGCTGACGACATAATTCGCTTCTTTATTTTAAATTAAAAACTTTAGGATGGAAACTTTTATCACTTCGGTGAAATTAGGTGAAATTCCTATCGTTTTGGGTTGTTAATAACTTTAATTTTAAGTGAATGATGTTATCGATTCTTGAGCCACCATAGATCTCGCTGATCTAGCAATGTCTTGAGCCACCATAGATCTCTCTGATCTAGCAATGTCTTGAGCCACCATAGATCTCGCTGATCTAGCAATGTCTTGAGCCACCATAGATCTCGCTGATCTAGCAATGTCTTGAGCCACCATAGATCTCGCTGATCTAGCAATGTCTTGAGCCACCATAGATCTCGCTGATCTAGCAATGTCTTGAGCCACCATAGATCTCGCTGATCTAGCAATGTCTTGAGCCACCATAGATCTCCTGATCTAGCAATGTCTTGAGCCACCATAGATCTCGCTGATCTAGCAATGTCTTGAGCCACCATAGATCTCTCTGATCTAGCAATGTCTTGAGCCACCATAGATCTCGCTGATCTAGCAATGTCTTGAGCCACCATAGATCTCGCTGATCTAGCAATGTCTTGAGCACCATAGATCTCGCTGATCTAGCAATGTCTTGAGCCACCATAGATCTCGCTGATCTAGCAATGTCTTGAGCCACCATAGATCTCGCTGATCTAGCAATGTCTTGAGCCACCATAGATCTCGCTGATCTAGCAATGTCTTGAGCCACCATAGATCTCGCTGATCTAGCAATGTCTTGAGCCACCATAGATCTCAGCCACTGATCTAGCAATGTCTTGAGCCACCATAGATCTCGCTGATCTAGCAATGTCTTGAGCACCAAAGATCTCGCTGATCTAGCAATGTCTTGAGTCACCATAGATCTCGCTGATCTAGCAATGTCTTGAGCCACCAAAGATCTCGCTGATCTAGCAATTTCTTGACCCCATAGATCTCGCTGATCTAGCAATGTCTTGAGTCCACCATAGATCTCATCTGATCTAGCAATGTCTTGAGCACCATAGATCTCCTGATCTAGCAATGTCTTGAGCCAACATAGATCTCGCTAATCTAGCAATGTCTTGAGCCACCATAGATCTCGCTGATCTAGCAATGTCTGTGATTGTGTCTGTCTAAAAGATAATTTAACAGCAAAACTACCAGAATAGTAGGTTATCGAACTCCATTTCATTGTATTGAATATCTATCTTTGATTATGTTGTTTAATAATTTAATTTATTTCCCTACAATCTAACTCACTTAATTTGTTATATTTTGGAATTTACAAAAAAACACAATCTAATTTACGTAAGAATGTAGTATAAAATACGTTTCAGAGACGCGAATAGATCATATGATATAATCCACACCTAACTATGTATGGTTCTTACATGGAAATAACAAACACAAAACTATATATGGTTCTTACATGGAAATAACACACACAAAACTATATATGGTTCTTACATAGAAATAACACACAAGAAACTATGTATGGTTCTTACATAGAAATAACACACACGAAACTATATATGGTTCTTACATAGAAATAACACTCACAAAACTATATATGGTTCTTACATAGAAATAACACACACGAAACTATATATGGTTCTTAATGAAATAATACACACCAAACTAGGTATGGTTCTTACATAGAAATAACATACACAAAACTATATATGGTTCTTACATAGAAATAACACACACAAAACTATATATGGTTCTTATATAGAAATAATACACACAAAACTAGGTATGGTTCTTACATAGAAATAACACACACAAAACTATATATGGTTCTTACATAGAAATAACACACACAAAACTATATATGGTTCTTACATGCGACTTAATACGTCAAATTAAGGTTACAAATTTTTTACAAAGTCTTCAATTCATATTTTTATAATTCGAGAGTTTATTTTTTATGCATGATTTCATTTAGATTTTGTGTAGACTAACAACGTTCTTTCTCTTTATATCTTTATATCTTTATATCTTTATATCTTTATATCTCATCAATAAATGACTAGTACGAACTTAAATATCAAATTCTCTTTTATCCAGGTGAAATTTATGTTTTCTTGCATCGGATTGATCTAGGGTTGGTATAAAGGATCATTAAAATGTTATGTTATCTATCAGGGACACTGATAACATCAATTTACACCATTCTTATTTTCAATCAGATGTCTATGGTTCCTGTAATTCTACTAAAACTAAACAGTTCTATTAAAGAGATTGTAAAGAGGTTTTCTATATTTTATATGTGTATCAGGGACACTGATAACATCAATTTACACCATTCTTATTTCCAATCAGATGTCTATGGTTCCTGTAATTCTACTAAAACTAAACAGTTCTATTAAAGAGATTGTAAAGAGGTTTTCTATATTTTGTATGTGTATCAGGGACACTGATAGCATCAATTTACACCATTCTTATTTTGAATCAGATGTCTATGGTTCCTGTAATTCTACTAAAACTAAACAGTTCTATTAAAGAGATTGTAAAGAGGTTTTCTATATTTTGTATGTGTATCAGGGACACTGATAGCATCAATTTACACCATTCTTATTTTCAATCAGATGTCTATGGTTCCTGTAATTCTACTAAAACTAAACAGTTCTATTAAAGAGATAGTAAAGAGGTTTTCTATATTTTGTATGTGTATCAGGGACACTGATAGCATCAATTTACACCATTCTAATTTTCAATCAGACGTCTGTGGTTCCTGTAATTCTACTAAAACTAAACAGTTCTATTAAAGAGATTGTAAAGAGGTTTTCTATATTTTGTATGTGTATCAGGGACACTGATAACATCAATTTACATCATTCTAATTTTCAATCAGATGTCTATGGTTCCTGTAATTCTACTAAAACTAAACAGTTCTATTAAAGAGATTGTAAAGAGGTTTTCTATATTTTGTATGTGTATCAGGGACACTGATAACATCAATTTACATCATTCTAATTTTCAATCAGATGTCTATGGTTCCTGTAATTCTACTAAAACTAAACAGTTCTATTAAAGAGATTGTAAAGAGGTTTTCTATATTTTGTATGTGTATCAGGGACACTGATAGCATCAATTTACACCATTCTTATTTTCAATCAGATGTCTATGGTTCCTGTAATTCTACTAAAACTAAACAGTTCTATTAAAGAGCTTGTAAAGAGGTTTTCTATATTTTGTAAGTGTATCCGAGACACTGATAGTATCAATTTACATCATTCTAATTTTCAATCAGATGTCTATGGTTCCTGTAATTCTACTAAAACTAAACAGTTCTATTAAAGAGCTTGTAAAGAGGTTTTCTATATTTTGTATGTGTATCAGGGACACTGATAGCATCAATTTACACCATTCTAATTTTCAATCAGATGTCTATGGTTCCTGTAATTCTACTAAAACTAAACAGTTCTATTAAAGAGCTTGTAAAGAGGTTTTCTATATTTTGTAAGTGTATCAGAGACACTGATAGTATCAATTTACATCATTCTAATTTTCAATCAGATGTCTGTGGTTCCTGTAATTCTACTAAAACTAAACAGTTATATTAAAGAGCTTGTAAAGAGGTTTTCTATATTTTGTATGTGTATCAGGGACACTGATAACATCAATTTACACCATTCTAATTTTCAATCAGATGTCTATGGTTCCTGTAATTCTACTAAAACTAAACAGTTCTATTAAAGAGCTTGTAAAGAGGTTTTCTATATTTTGTAAGTGTATCCGAGACACTGATAGTATCAATTTACATCATTCTAATTTTCAATCAGATGTCTATGGTTCCTGTAATTCTACTAAAACTAAACAGTTCTATTAAAGAGCTTGTAAAGAGGTTTTCTATATTTTGTATGTGTATCAGGGACACTGATAGTATCAATTTACACCATTCTTATTTTCAATCAGATGTCTATGGTTCCTGTAATTCTACTAAAACTAAACAGTTCTATTAAAGAGCTTGTAAAGAGGTTTTCTATATTTTGTAAGTGTATCAGAGACACTGATAGTATCAATTTACATCATTCTAATTTTCAATCAGATGTCTGTAGTTCCTGTAATTCTACTAAAACTAAACAGTTCTATTAAAGAGATTGTAAAGAGGTTTTCTATATTTTGTATGTGTATCAGGGACACTGATATCATCAATTTACACCATTCTAATTTTGAATCAGATGTCTATGGTTCCTGTTATTCCACTAAAATAAGTGTTTAATGACGCTACCACTGTAAAATCTGCTAATAATTTAAGTTTGTTTCTATCTGAAATATGTCGTATTAAACCTCAGTCCATTTCTAGCACCATCAACATAACTATACCGGTATTATCTGTAATTATTTCCTTATCAAAATTCCCGTAAACAGTTTCGCCATGTTAGTACTCGGTAAAATCATGAAGGGTAGATAGGAAATTTTTATTTATTAAACGTGAATAGATATAAAATATGTTATTTATGATACCCCAGAAAAAGTAGCGGATATTTATCTACAATTTACGGTTTATTTTGCATAAATTTGTACATTAGTTTTCAAGGCAAACCGAACAAAAAAAAACGACTGTAAAAAATCTAAGTTATCCTATAAGATATAAGTTTGATGTTTACAAATTAACGGCATGATTTATTCACTAAAGTTTCTCCAGATTTTTTACTTTCAGTCTGACCAAAGTATAAACATCGTTAGAATAAGTGTATATTCACGATTGGACAAACCTAGTGTCAAAACTACACAACAGAGCCCTGTTCGGTCCATAGATTGTTATCTGATATTTATGTTCATTCTAAGAAGTAGTATATCTGAAATTTCAACTAATAAATAAACATATTTCATTACTTTTATAAACATTAACTAAATTACTTTTGACTTACCTTGCTGCCGATTGCCTTCAATATCAAATTTCAACAATCCAGGTCCAATCTCAACGGAACAGAAGCTTTATGAAGGCATGTATCGAATCAGTCGGTTTACGGGTGAATTGACTAAAAGGAAGAAAAACTTGCGTCTGTAACCGTTTTTAAACTTAATTATTTTATCAGCGGTTTGCAACCACGCAGAAATTACGATACATCGAATAAAAAAAACAAACTTGAAAGCTTTAGCCGCGCTGTGTATAATTGCTTTTCGTTATGATGGATGACGTCGTCAATCATATTTTCCTTGACCAATCAACTTAATCGCTTTTAATTGGCGCGAATGGCGTCGCTAAGGACGGCAGAAGTGAAGATATTGAAAGAGCGCGAGATAGTCAGAAGTAAATTAGATGACAATGAGTTGTCTGCCTTGTAATAACTATCTATTACGTCAATCAAATTAGTTTCGTCCCCGATTTTTATTTGGTGAAAAGTGAATTAATATCTGACTATGGTGGGTTAATAACATCTTAAAGATGTAGTGCCCTCGTCAAATTAATTTTTTATTGGCTGTAGAAATCGTACTGCAGACCGGAATTTTTTATTAGTTCAGCTTTTTGCAAGTTTCAATAGGTTGAATATAGAACTGTTACAATTTATAACTTCGGCTTAGTTAAGACTTTTTTTCATCCGAGTTTTACGTACAGTACTTGTCTCAGCTTCAGTTTTACTCGGCACTTCAAAAATCTAAAACAAATACATATTCCTTCTCATGGCCAAAAATCACAGTCGAGAGTTTCTAGGAAAGAAAGTAGAATTGTGTTTTCCAGTGTCTTCGACTTCTGCTGGTAGCGCTTGTTCTGACCATTTACACTTTTTAAACCCAAGTTTCACAAAGAACTAAGTTCAATGAATACATCTGACGCAGTTTCAATATTGTTAGTTATATGTTTCACCACTATTTTAAAAATTATCTAAGAGACTTCCTTAGTCCTGCCATTATTAGACTTCCTTAGTCCTGCCATTGTTAGACTTCCTTAGTCCTGCCCTAGGAAATCCTGGAAACAGTGTTAGAAGTTAAGACCCTAGGTGTAAATTGATGCTATCAGTGCCACCGAAACACATACAAAATTTAAAAAAAAAACTTTTACAATCTTTTTAAATACTTGAATTGACAATTTGAATTCTAACGACTTGTATTTCTGTGTATTGAAGTTCTCCCGTAGTTTTTATACTAAGAATATGGATGAGATGGGTTCGTCAATCGCTTGATCAATTCTCATTCTTAGAAACGAGAACTTTGGCTAAGCTTGGCAGTAAAAGTGTTAAAAGTTCAAAGTCGAACTAAGAGCCGTTCATTCCATGTGTGTCTAGAATAACCCGTGTTCGAGAGTTAAAATAAAGAATCGTTATTTATCGACACTGTGTGATATATAAAAAGGATAAATAGAAATAGAAAGTAAAATAAATAGAAATAGAAAGTAAAATAGCTTGTTTGAGGTATTATTGAACATTTATGCCATATTCGTATACTTAGTACTTCTGAAGACTATTTGCATATATTTGGGACCAAAATCAACCCCGAAAATGGCAAATCACGCTGTTTCATTGATATTGTGTTGACTATAAAACAGTGTAATAGTGTAAGTAATTCTAGTTAATATTATGTTGACTATAAAACAGTGTAATAGTGTAAGCAATTCTAGTTAATATTATGTTGACTATAAAACAGTGTAATAGTGTAAGCAATTCTAGTTAATATTGTGTTGACTATAAAACATTGTAATAGTGTAAGCAATTCTAGTTAATATTGTGTTGACTATAAAACAGTGTAATAGTGTAAGCAATTCTAGTTAATATTGTGTTGACTATAAAACAGTGTAATAGTGTAAGCAATTCTAGTTAATATTATGTTGACTATAAAACATTGTAATAGTGTAAGCAATTCTAGTTAATATTGTGTTGACTATAAAACAGTGTAATAGTGTAAGCAATTCTAGTTAATATTGTGTTGACTATAAAACATTGTAATAGTGTAAGCAATTCTAGTTAATATTGTGTTGACTATAAAACATTGTAATAGTGTAAGCAATTCTAGTTAATATTATGTTGACTATAAAACATTGTAATAGTGTAAGCAATTCTAGTTAATATTGTGTTGACTATAAAACATTGTAATAGTGTAAGCAATTCTAGTTAATATTGTGTTGACTATAAAACATTGTAATAGTGTAAGCAATTCTAGTTAATATTGTGTTGACTATAAAACATTGTAATAGTGTAAGCAATTCTAGTTAATATTGTGTTGACTATAAAACATTGTAATAGTGTAAGCAATTCTAGTTAATATTGTGTTGACTATAAAACATTGTAATAGTGTAAGCAATTCTAGTTAATATTGTGTTGACTATAAAACATTGTAATAGTGTAAGCAATTCTAGTTAATATTGTGTTGACTATAAAACATTGTAATAGTGTAAGCAATTCTAGTTAATATTATGTTGACTATAAAACATTGTAATAGTGTAAGCAATTCTAGTTAATATTGTGTTGACTATAAAACATTGTAATAGTGTAAGCAATTCTAGTTAATATTGTGTTGACTATAAAACATTGTAATAGTGTAAGCAATTCTAGTTAATATTGTGTTGACTATAAAACATTGTAATAGTGTAAGCAATTCTAGTTAATATTGTGTTGACTATAAAACATTGTAATAGTGTAAGCAATTCTAGTTAATATTGTGTTGACTATAAAACATTGTAATAGTGTAAGCAATTCTAGTTAATATTGTGTTGACTATAAAACATTGTAATAGTGTAAGCAATTCTAGTTAATATTGTGTTGACTATAAAACATTGTAATAGTGTAAGCAATTCTAGTTAATATTGTGTTGACTATAAAACATTGTAATAGTGTAAGCAATTCTAGTTAATATTGTGTTGACTATAAAACATTGTAATAGTGTAAGCAATTCTAGTTAATATTGTGTTGACTATAAAACATTGTAATAGTGTAAGCAATTCTAGTTAATATTGTGTTGACTATAAAACATTGTAATAGTGTAAGCAATTCTAGTTAATATTGTGTTGACTATAAAACATTGTAATAGTGTAAGCGATTCTAGTTAATATTGTGTTGACTATAAAACATTGTAATAGTGTAAGCGATTCTAGTTAATATTGTGTTGACTATAAAACATTGTAATAGTGTAAGCGATTCTAGTTAATATTGTGTTGACTATAAAACATTGTAATAGTGTAAGCAATTCTAGTTAATATTATGTTGACTATAAAACATTGTAATAGTGTAAGCAATTCTAGTTAATATTGTGTTGACTATAAAACATTGTAATAGTGTAAGCAATTCTAGTTAATATTGTGTTGACTATAAAACATTGTAATAGTGTAAGCATTCTAGTTAATATTTGTTGACTATAAAACATTGTAATAGTGTAAGCAAATTTTAGTTAATATTTGTTGACTATAAAACATGTAATAGTGTAAGGAAATTTTAGTTAATATTGTGTTGACTATAAAACATTTAATAGTGTAAGAATTCTAGTTAATATTGTGTTGATATAAAACATTTTAATAGTGTAAGCAAATTTTAGTTAATATTGTGTTG
>CM060199.1:41482721-41500478 GCA_030562195.1 Nipponacmea schrenckii | reverse complement strand
CGCACAATATTAATTCGGTATTCTTTTTAAAAAAACTTTAATTAGTTCCATACTCAATTAATTGCAATTTTTACAAATTTCCAATTTTCATTGAGAAAATACACGATTATTAGGTCTATAAAATTTAATTGTGTAGATTTAAACAATCGAGCCCTCTCAGTGGCCGTCTTAAACAGAATGCAGGTTAGCCATCCATGAGACTGGTCGTAACTTCATCTTTCCATGTCTAGCTTTTACAAACTTCATCTTATGTTTAGCTGTTAAATAGCTTCATCTTTCCTATGTCATAAGCATTTTACATAAGATTCAATGCGATTTGCCATGCATAGCTTTGATACAATAGCGATTGATGCTTATACATGTCAGCCTTTACAAGACTTATCTAATTCAAAGCCATGCTTATGTCTTGACACTGTCATTTAGGCACACTTTTTTAAGTCATTTAGAAGCGATTACTTAGAATTTTAGACTAGTCAATAGCAATTTCATACGCAAATAGAATTTAGTATTAGTCTTGAATACATTTCAATAGGAATACTGATTTAGGATACGTTCAATAGACATTTCATAAGGAACCTAAGTACGGCACAGATGCCTTAGAAGACCTTAAACTAATTAACAAAGCTACGCTTACAGTTTCAATTCACTGTCAATTAGGCACAACTTTTAAAGACACCTCAATTAGGCACATATTCTAAGGCACACCTTCTAATTAGGCACACATACTTTAGGCACACCTTAAACTATTTAACATTAATTCTAGCTCACTTTCAATTAGGCACCATTCAATGGTCAGATAACCTCTTTCATTGTACGTCTAAAATTGAATTCTAGATAATTGTATGTATGTTAAGACGCACTATTCAATTGTTCTAATACTCAATTTAGTGCAATGTATGTTAAGGTTACACAAATAGGTGCTAAATGATTTCCTAAATGTATTGATCTTCCACATAAAGTGTCTCCTTTGCCTTGACTAATGGGGCCGTGCCTCATCTCCAGTCTTTGCTACAGTGCTAAAATGTGCCAATTGTAGTGTGCTAAAAATCTTCTAATGTTCAGTTTGTCTAATTGAAAGTGTCCTAAATTCTGTGTTAAATACATGTTATCTGACATATGTGTCTAAATGAAGTGTTCTAAAGTACTGTGTCTAAATGAAGTGTTCCTAAAGTACTTGTCTAATGAAGTGTTCCTAAAGTACTGTGTCTAAATGAAGTGTTCCTAAAGTACTGTGTCTAAATGAAGTGTTCCTAAAGTACTGTGTCTAAATGAAGTGTTCCTAAAGTACTGTGTCTAAATGAAGTGTTCCTAAAGTACTGTGTCTAAATGAAGTGTTCCTAAAGTACTGTGTCTAAATGACAGTGTTACCTAAAGTACGTGTGTCTAAATGAAGTGTTCCTGAAAAATGTGCCTAAATGACGTGTTACCTAAAGTACTCGATGTCTAATGAAGTGTATCTAAATTGTGCTGTGATTCCTAAAGGTGCTAAACAATCCAATGAAGTCTTGTAAGAAATGTTAATTGCCCTACGAATTAATAATAAGACGAATTGTTGTAATAATATGTTAATTACGCACCTAACAAGAGACTCTGAGGTTCTATTAATGACCGTAATCAAGTCAAATGATTTCTCTTTCTCAACGCTCTAACCGACTGGATAATCCCTATCAATGAGTCTGTTATATTGGAGGAAATGTAATCCCTTGGTCTTACCGACTTTATTTATGGCTACTCTGGGGTGACTGGTCTATATCTTGAGGTTATATCTCTAGGTATATATCCATGGTCTATATCTTCTTGGTCTATATCTAATATCTCTTGGTCTATATCTCTTGAGTCCTATATCTCTGGTATATATCCATTGGTCATACTCTTTTCTTCCGATCTATATCTAATCTTGGCTGTCTATATCCTTGGTATATATCTTTTGGTCTATATCTCTAGGTCTTTATTTATTGGTCTATATCTCTTGGTCTCTATCTCGATGTGTATATTTCTTGGTCTATATCTCGTATCTTGAGGTCTATATCTCACCACTTGTTTGGACACATTTATATTTTTACAATGTAGTACATTATTGTTATGAGGTAGGAGAAAAATCTGACCTATTGTCAGGCCGATATTGTCAATTTTTCTAGGAAATCTCAGCCAATAAAATTTGGCTCGTTATAGTCGCATTGTTTTATTTCCATGCCTTCAAACCGAATACTCGTCACAAAGACGTTTGAACACCGTACTCGGGGTACGACCCGTCTCTAGTAGAATCACGTGACTCATCCGCAGTCTCACTAAGATATCGATATGGAGTTTGTTTCGTGGTTTTACTTCAATCTATAATCTATCTATCTTATTGTTAATGTTCACGAATTAAAAGCCTATTAAACAATTTCGTTATTTCGTCAATCTAAATTGAATTTTCAAATTTGAATTTGAGTTTGTCCTCTCGATTTCTCAACAGAAAATGTGAAAATATAATATATGACACGAGCTGAAATAAAAACATCGAGTTGTTCGTATGGGAAAATAAAAGTAGTCTAATGTTACTGTCCTAGCAAAGGTCGATATCAATTTTCGGATGTCAGTGATGCAGGTCGGCGGGGACTGATATGGAAAAGTGTCTAGTTGTTCGGATGAAACTGGGTGCTACACGCTAGGTTCGTTAAAGATCTTCGTCGACATTGGAAGGACGACATAATTCGCTTCTTTATTTTAAATTTAAAACTTTAAGATGGAAACTTTTATCACTTTGGCGAAATTCATATCGTTTAGGGTTATTAATAACTTTAATTTTAAGTGAATGATGTTATCGATTCTTGAGCCACCATAGATCTCGCTGATCTAGCAATGTCTTGAGCCACCATAAATCTCGCTGATCTAGCAATGTCTTGAGCCACCATAGATCTCGCTGATCTAGCAATGTCTTGAGCCACCATAGATCTCGCTGATCTAGCAATGTCTTGAGCCACCATAGATCTCGCTGATCTAGCCATGTCTTGAGCCACCATAGATCTCACCACTGATCTAGCAATGTATTGAGCCACCATAGATCTCGCTGATCTTGCAATGTCTTGAGCCACCATAGATCTCGCTGATCTAGCAATGTCTTGAGCCACCATAGATCTCGCTGATCTAGCAATGTCTTGAGCCACCATAGATCTCGCTGATCTAGCAATGTCTTGAGCCACCATAGATCTCGCTGATCTTGCAATGTCTTGAGCCACCATAGATCTCGCTGATCTAGCAATGTCTTGAGTCACCAAAGATCTCACTGATCTAGCAATGTCTTGAGTCACCAAAGATCTCGCTGATCTAGCAATGTCTTGAGCCACCATAGATCTCGCTGATCTAGCAATGTCTTGAGTCACCAAAGATCTCACTGATCTAGCAATGTCTTGAGTCACCAAAGATCTCGCTGATCTAGCAATGTCTTGAGCCACCATAGATCTCGCTGATCTAGCAATGTCTTGAACCACCATAGATCTCGCTGATCTAGCAATGTCTTGAGTCACCAAAGATCTCACTGATCTAGCAATGTCTTGAGTCACCAAAGATCTCGCTGATCTAGCAATGTCTTGAGCCACCATAGATCTCGCTGATCTAGCAATTTCTTGAACCACCATAGAACTCGCTGATCTAGCAATGTCTTGAGTCACCAAAGATCTCACTGATCTAGCAATGTCTTGAGTCACCAAAGATCTCGCTGATCTAGCAATGTCTTGAGCCAACATAGATCTCGCTAATCTAGCAATGTCTTGAGCCACCATAGAACTCGCTGATCTAGCAATGTCTGTGATTGTGTCTGTCTAAAAGATAATTTAACAGCAAAACTACCAGAATAGTAGGTTATCAAACTCCATTTCATTTTATTGAATATCTATCTTTGATTATGTGGTTTAATAATTTAATTTATTTCCCTACAATCTAACTCACTTAATTTGTTATTTTTTGGAATTTACAAAAAAACACAATCTAATTTACGTAAGAATGTAGTATAAAATACGTTTCAGAGACGCGAATAGATCATATGATATAATCCACACCTAACTATGTATGGTTCTTACTTGGAAATAACACACACAAAACTAGGTATGGTTCTTACATGCGACTTAATACGTCAAATTAAGGTTACAAATTTTTTACCAAGTCTTCAATTCATATTTAAAACCAACTCTAACAAAAGATTTGAAGGCTAAGTGAAATTGTTTTTTTTTTATTATTCGAGAGTTTATTTTTTATGCATGATTTCATTTAGATTTTGTGTAGACTAACAACGTTCTTTCTCTTTATATCTTTATATCTTTATATCTCATCAATAAATGACTCGTACGAACTTAAATATCAAATTCTCTTTTATCCAGGTGAAATTTATGTTTTCTTGCATCGGATTGATCTAGGGTTGGTATAAAGGATCATTAAAATGTTATGTTATCTATCAGAGACACTGATAGTATCAATTTACACCATTCTTATTTTGAATCAGATGTCTATGGTTCCTGTAATTCTACTAAAACTAAACAGTTCTATTAAAGAGATTGTAAAGAGGTTTTCTATATTTTGTATGTGTATCAGGGACACTGATATCATCAATATACACCATTCTTATTTCCAATCAGATGTCTATGGTTCCTGTAATTCTACTAAAACTAAACAGTTCTATTAAAGAGATTGTAAAGAGGTTTTCTATATTTTGTATGTGTATCAGGGACACTGATAGCATCAATTTACACCATTCTAATTTTGAATCAGATGTCTATGGTTCCCGTAATTCCACTAAAATAAGTGTTTAATCACGCTACCACTGTAAAATCTGCTAATAATTTAAGTTTGTTTCTATCTGAAATATGTCGCATTAAACCTCAGTCCATTTCTAGCACCATCAACATAACTATACCGGTATTATCTGTAATTATTTCCTTATCAAAATTCCCGTAAACAGTTTCGCCATGTTAGTACTCGGTAAAATCATGAAGGGTAGATAGGAAATTTTTTATTTATAAAACGTTTCAAATAAAACGTGAATAGATATAAAATATGTTATTTATGATACCCCAGAAAAAGTAGCGGATATTTATCTACAATTTACGGTTTATTTTGCATAAATTTGTACATTAGTTTTCAAGGCAAACCGAAAAAAAAAACGACTGTAAAAAATCTAAGTTTTCCTATAAGATATAAGTTTGATGTTTACAAATTAACGGCATGATTTATTCACTAAAGTTTCTCCAGATTTTTTACTTTCAGTCTGACCAAAGTATAAACATCGTTAGAATAAGTGTATATTCACGATTGGACAAACCTAGTGTCAAAACTACACAACAGAGCCCTGTTCGGTCCATAGATTGTTATCTGATATTTATGTTCATTCTAGGAAGTAGTATATCTGAAATTTCAACTAATAAATAAACCTATTTCATTACTTTTATAAACATTACCTAAATAACTTTTGACTTACCTTGCTGCCGATTGCCTTCAATATCAAATTTCAACAATCCAGGTCCAATCTCAACGGAACAGAAGCTTTATGAAGGCATGTATCGAATCAGTCGGTTTACGGGTGAATTGACTAAAAGGAAGAAAAACTTGCGTCTGTAACCGTTTTTAAACTTAATTATTTTATCAGCGGTTTGCAACCACGCAGAAATTACGATACATCGAATAAAAAAAACAAACTTGAAAGCTTTAGCCGCGCTGTGTATAATTGCTTTTCGTTATGATGGATGACGTCGTCAATCATATTTTACTTGACCAATCAACTTAATCGCTTTTAATTGGCGCGAATGGCGTCGCTAAGGACGGCAGAAGTGAAGATATTGAAAGAGCGCGAGATAGTCAGAAGTAAATTAGATGACAATGAGTTGTCTGCCTTGTAATAACTATCTATTACGTCAATCAAATTAGTTTCGTCCCCGATTTTTATTTGGTGAAAAGTGAATTAATATCTGACTATGGTGGGTTAATAACATTTTAAAGATGTAGTGCCTTCGTCAAATTAATTTTTTATTGGCTGTAGAAATCGTACTGCAGACCGGAATTTTTTATTAGTTCAGCTTTTTGCAAGTTTCAATAGGTTGAATATAGAACTGTTACAATTTATAACTTCGGCTTAGTTAAGACTTTCTTTCATCCGAGTTTTACGTACAGTACTTGTCTCAGCTTCAGTTTTACTCGGCACTTCAAAAATCTAAAACAAATACATATTCCTTCTCATGGCCAAAAATCACAGTCGAGAGTTTCTAGGAAAGAAAGTAGAATTGTGTGTTCCAGTGTCTTCGACTTCTGCTGGTAGCGCTTATTCTGACCATTTACACTTTTTAAACCCAAGTTTCACAAAGAACTAAGTTCAGTGAATACATCTGACGCAGTTTCAATATTGTTAGTTATATGTTTCACCACTATTTTAAAAATTATCTAAGAGACTTCCTTAGTCCTGCCATTATTAGACTTCCTTAGTCCTGCCATTGTTAGACTTCCTTAGTCCTGCCCTAGGATATCCTAGAAACAGTGTTAGAAGTTAAGACCCTAGGTGTAAATTGATGCTATCAGTGCCACCGAAACACATACA
The DNA here is from genome assembly GCA_030562195.1 of Nipponacmea schrenckii. Classification (NCBI taxonomy): domain Eukaryota; kingdom Metazoa; phylum Mollusca; class Gastropoda; family Lottiidae; genus Nipponacmea; species Nipponacmea schrenckii. The sequence continues at coordinate 41,493,916 of CM060199.1, read as the reverse complement.
AAATTTAAAAAAAAAAACTTTTACAATCTTTTTAAATACTTGAATTGACAATTTGAATTCTAACGACTTGTATTTCTGTGTATTGAAGTTCTCCCGTAGTTTTTATACTAAGAATATGGATGAGATGGGTTCGTCAATCGCTTGATCAATTCTCATTCTTAGAAACGAGAACTTTGGCTGAGTTTGGCAGTAAAAGTGTTAAAAGTTCAAAGTCGAACTAAGAGCCGTTCATTCCATGTGTGTCTAGAATAACCCGTGTTCGAGAGTTAAAATAAAGAATCGTTATTTATCGAGACTGTGTGATATATAAAAAGGATAAATAGAAATAGAAAGTAAAATAAATAGAAATAGAAAGTAAAATAGCTTGTTTGAGGTATTATTGAACATTTATGCCCTATTCGTATACTTAGTACTTCTGAAGACTATTTGCATATATTTGGGACCAAAATCAACCCCGAAAATGGCAAATCACGCTGTTTCATTGATATTGTGTTGACTATAAAACATTGTAATAGTGTAAGCAATTCTAGTTAATATTGTGTTGACTATAAAACATTGTAATAGTGTAAGCGATTCTAGTTAATATTGTGTTGACTATAAAACAGTGTAATAGTGTAAGCAATTCTAGTTAATATTGTGTTGACTATAAAACATTGTAATAGTGTAAGCAATTCTAGTTAATATTGTGTTGACTATAAAACATTGTAATAGTGTAAGCAATTCTAGTTAATATTGTGTTGACTATAAAACATTGTAATAGTGTAAGCACTTCTAGTTAATATTGTGTTGACTATAAAACATTGTAATAGTGTAAGCGATTCTAGTTAATATTGTGTTGACTATAAAACATTGTAATAGTGTAAGCAATTCTAGTTAATATTGTGTTGACTATAAAACATTGTAATAGTGTAAGCAATTCTAGTTAATATTGTGTTGACTATAAAACATTGTAATAGTGTAAGCAATTCTAGTTAATATTGTGTTGACTATAAAACATTGTAATAGTGTAAGCGATTCTAGTTAATATTGTGTTGACTATAAAACATTGTAATAGTGTAAGCAATTCTAGTTAATATTGTGTTGACTATAAAACATTGTAATAGTGTAAGCAATTCTAGTTAATATTGTGTTGACTATAAAACATTGTAATAGTGTAAGCGATTCTAGTTAATATTGTGTTGACTATAAAACATTGTAATAGTGTAAGCAATTCTAGTTAATATTGTGTTGACTATAAAACATTGTAATAGTGTAAGCGATTCTAGTTAATATTGTGTTGACTATAAAACATTGTAATAGTGTAAGCAATTCTAGTTAATATTGTGTTGACTATAAAACAGTGTAATAGTGTAAGCAATTCTAGTTAATATTGTGTTGACTATAAAACATTGTAATAGTGTAAGCAATTCTAGTTAATATTGTGTTGACTATAAAACATTGTAATAGTGTAAGCGATTCTAGTTAATATTGTGTTGACTATAAAACATTGTAATAGTGTAAGCGATTCTAGTTTGATAATTTCCAGTCATCTGAAACATAAAAAACAAACACGAAGGTACAGAACTATCATCAAAAACAAACACGAAGGTACAGAACTATCATCAAAAACAAACACGAAGGTACAGAACTATCATCAAAAACAAACACGAAGGTACAGAACTATCATCAGAAATAAACACGAAGGTACAGAACTATCACCAAAAACAAACACGTTGGTACAGAACTATCATCAGAAATAAACACGAAGGTACAGAACTATCATCAAAAACAAACACGAAGGTACAGAATTGTCATCAAAAACAAACACGAAGGTACAGAACTATCATCAGAAACAAACACGAAGGTACAGAACTATCATCAGAAACAACCACGAAGGTACAGGACTATTATCAGAAACAAACGCAAAGGTACAGAACTATCATCAGAAACAAACACGAAGGTACAGAACTATCATCAGAAACAAACACAAAGGTACAGAACTATCATCAGAAACAGACACGAAGGTACAGAACTATCATCAAAAACAGACACGAAGGTACAGAACTATCATCAGAAATAGTCAAGAAGGTACATAACTGTCACCGGAAACAAACACGAAGGTACAGAACTATCATCAAAAACAAACAAGAGGGTACATAACTATCATCAGAAACAAACACGAAGGTACAGAACTATCATCAAAAACAAACACGAAGGTACAGAACTATCATCAAAAACAAACACGAAAGTACAGAACTATCATCAGAAACAAACACGAAGGTACAGAACTATCATCAGAAAAAAACACGAAAGTACAGAACTATCATCAGAAACAAACACGAAGGTACAGAACTATCATCAAAAACAAACACGAAGGTACAGAACTATCATCAAAAACAAACACGAAGGTACAGAACTATCATCAGAAACAAACACGAAGGTACAGAACTATCATCAGAAACAAACACGAAGGTACAGAACTATCATCAAAAACAAACACGAAGGTACAGAAGTATCATCAGAAACAAACACGAAGGTACAGAACTATCATCAGAAACAAACACGAAGGTACAGAACTATCATCAGAAACAAACACGAAGGTACAGAACTATCATCAGAAACAAACACGAAGGTACATATCTATCATCAAAAACAAACACGTTGGTACAGAACTATCATCAAAAACAAACACGAAGGTACATAACTATCATCAGAAACAAACACGAAGGTACAGAACTATCATCAGAAACAAACACGAAGGTACATAACTATCATAAAAAACAAACACGTTGGTACAGAACTATCATCAAAAACAAACACGTTGGTACATAACTATCATCAAAAACTAACACGAAGGTACAGGACTATCATCAAAAACAAACACGAAAGTACAGAACTATCATCAGAAATAGTCACGAAGGTACATAACTGTCACCGGAAACAAACACGAAGGTACAGAACTATCATCAAAAACAAACAAGAAGGTACATAACTATCATCAGAAACAAACACGAAGATACAGAACTATCATCAGAAACAAACACGAAGGTACAGAACTATCATCAAAAACAAACACGAAAGTACAGAACTATCATCAGAAACAAACACGAAGGTACATAACTGTCACCGGAAACAAACACGAAGGTACAGAACTATCATCAGAAACAAACACGAAGGTACAGAACTATCATCAGAAACAAACACGAAGGTACAGAACTATCATCAGAAACAAACACGAAGGTACAGAACTATCATAAAAAACAAACACGTTGGTACAGAACTATCATCAGAAATAAACACGAAGGTACAGAACTATCATCAAAAACAAACACGAAGGTACAGAATTGTCATCAAAAACAAACACGAAGGTACAGAACTATCATCAGAAACAAACACGAAGGTACAGAACTATCATCAGAAACAACCACGAAGGTACAGGACTATTATCAGAAACAAACGCAAAGGTACAGAACTATCATCAAAAACAAACACGTTGGTACATAACTATCATCAAAAACAAACACGAAGGTACAGAACTATCATCAAAAACAAACATGTTGGTACAGAACTATCATCAAAAACAAACACGAAGGTACAGAACTATCATCAAAAACAAACACGAAGGTACAGAACTATCATCAGAAATAAACACGAAGGTACAGAACTATCACCAAAAACAAACACGTTGGTACAGAACTATCATCAGAAATAAACACGAAGGTACAGAACTATCATCAAAAACAAACACGAAGGTACAGAATTGTCATCAAAAACAAACACGAAGGTACAGAACTATCATCAGAAACAACCACGAAGGTACAGGACTATTATCAGAAACAAACGCAAAGGTACAGAACTATCATCAGAAACAAACACGAAGGTACAGAACTATCATCAGAAACAAACACGAAGGTACAGAACTATCATCAGAAACAGACACGAAGGTACATAACTATCATCAAAAACAGACACGAAGGTACAGAACTATCATCAGAAATAGTCACGAAGGTACATAACTGTCACCGGAAACAAACACGAAGGTACAGAACTATCATCAAAAACAAACAAGAGGGTATCATCAGAAACAAACACGAAGGTACAGAACTATCATCAGAAAAAAACACGAAGGTACAGAACTATCATCAAAAACAAACACGAAAGTACAGAACTATCATCAGAAACAAACACGAAGGTACAGAACTATCATCAGAAACAAACACGATGGTACATAACTATCATCAGAAACAAACACGAAGGTACAACAGAACTATCATAAAAACAAACACGAAGGTACAGAACTATCATCAGAAACAAACACGAAAGTACAGAACTATCATCAAAAACAAACACGAAGGTACAGAACTATCATCAGAAACAAACACGAAGGTACAGAACTATCATCAAAAATAAACACGAAGGTACAGAACTATCATCAAAAACAAACACGAAGGTACAGAACTATCATCAGAAACAAACACGAAGGTACAGAACTATCATCAGAAACAAACACGAAGGTACAGAACTTTCATCAAAAACAAACACGAAGTTACAGAACTATCATCAGAAACAAACACGAAGGTACAGAACTATCATCAGAAACAAACACGAAGGTACAGAACTATCATCAGAAACAAACACGATGGTACATAACTATCATCAGAAACAAACACGAAGGTACATATCTATCATCAAAAACAAACACGTTGGTACAGAACTATCATCAAAAACAAACACGAAGGTACATAACTATCATCAGAAACAAACACGAAGGTACAGAACTATCATCAGCAACAAACACGAAGGTACAGAACTATCATCAAAAACAAACACGAAGGTATAGAACTATCACCAAAAACAAACACGAAGGTACAGAACTATCATCAGAAACAAACACGAAAGTACAGAACTATCATCAAAAACAAGCAGGAAGGTACAGAACTATCATCAGAAACAAACACGTTGGTACATAACTATCATAAAAAAACAAACACGTTGGTACAGAACTATCATCAAAAATAAACACGTTGGTACATAACTATCATCAAAAACAAACACGAAGGTACAGAACTATCATCAAAAACAAACATGTTGGTACAGAACTATCATCAAAAACAAACACGAAGGTACAGAACTATCATCAGAAACAAACACGAAGGTACAGAACTTTCATCAAAAACAAACACGAAGTTACAGAACTATCATCAGAAACAAACACGAAGGTACAGAACTATCATCAGAAACAAACACGAAGGTACAGAACTATCATCAGAAACAAACACGATGGTACATAACTATCATCAGAAACAAACACGAAGGTACATATCTATCATCAAAAACAAACACGTTGGTACAGAACTATCATCAAAAACAAACACGAAGGTACAGAACTATCATCAGCAACAAACACGAAGGTACAGAACTATCATCAAAAACAAACACGAAGGTATAGAACTATCACCAAAAACAAACACGAAGGTACAGAACTATCATCAGAAACAAACACGAAAGTACAGAACTATCATCAAAAACAAGCAGGAAGGTACAGAACTATCATCAGAAACAAACACGTTGGTACATAACTATCATAAAAAAAACAAACACGTTGGTACAGAACTATCATCAAAAATAAACACGTTGGTACATAACTATCATCAAAAACAAACACGAAGGTACAGAACTATCATCAAAAACAAACATGTTGGTACAGAACTATCATCAAAAACAAACACGAAGGTACAGAACTATAAATCAGAATATTTGGAAATTGAAATTTAATTGGCGGAAGGTTAGTTCTAAAAAAAATAGTTTTGTGTGCAGTGTCAGTCAAGTGGATGTTGATAAAATGTAGTGGTTTACATGTATTTTCATTTTGTTTAGTTCAAAATTTTCATGGTCATGCTATTTTGAAATTTTGTACAGAAAATAAGTATGGGCCAGGCTTTCATGTGATATATTGGAAGTTTTCAACAAGATTTCTGGAAAAAGTTATGGAAGGTTGAATTTCGTGATTTAACATTGATACAAATGTCAAATCTATTAGTGGACCCAGTCCAGTTAAATTGAAAGAGTTACCTCCCTGTGAAAGTGGTATTTAGTATATTGTGTTTTCGTTTTAGATCAGTCAAAAGACAATTCACTGTTATATTGAAAAGGTTAACTCCCTTTGATAGTCCACGTGGCTTTATGAATACAGTCGCTCAATACGATGGACTTACAAATATAGTTCCATGAAGTTACCTTACATCTCTATTACCATTTCAACCTTTCTACAATATTCTTATAAAACATATCCATTCACTCTAATATTCATTCTATTTTTAACAAATATATACTGTTTCAGTGTGAAATATGGATTTATTAGGCTAAAGGTGAAATACATTTTTCAAACATCTTTAATTATAAGAACTATGAACTATATATGTGAAACGTTGTACTGGTAACTATGTGAAACGTTGTACTGGTAACTACGTGAAACGTTGTACTGGTACCTATGTGAAACGTTGTACTGGTAACTATGTGAAACGTTGTACTGGTAACAATGTGAAACGTTGTACTGGTAACTATGTGAAACGTTGCACTGGTAACTATGTGAAACGTTGAACTGGTAACAATCTGAAACGTTGTACTGGTAATTATGTGAAACGTTGCACTGGTAATTATGTGAAACGTTGCACTGGTAATTATGTGAAACTTTGCACTGGTAACTATGTGAAACGTTGAACTGGTAACAATCTGAAACGTTGTACTGGTAACTATGTGAAACGTTGAACTGGTAACTATGTGAAACGTTGTACTGGTAATTATTTGAAACGTTGTACTGGTAACTATGTGAAATGTTGTAATGGTAACCATGTGAAACGTTGTACTGGTAACTATGTGAAACGTTGTACTGGTAACTATGTGAAACGTTGTACTGGTTACTATGTGAAACGTTGAACTGGTACCTATGTGAAACGTTGTACTGGTAACTATGTAAAACTGTGCACTGGTAACTATGTGAAACGTTGAACTGGTAACAATCTGAAACGTTGTACTGGTAACTATGTGAAACGTTGAACTGGTAACTATGTGAAACGTTGTACTGGTAATTATTTGAAACGTTGTACTGGTAACAATGTGAAACGTTGTACTGGTAACTATGTGAAACGTTGTACTGGTAACAATGTGAAACGTTGAACTGGTAATTATGTGAAACGTTGCACTGGTAACTATGTGAAACGTTGTACTGGTAACTATGTGAAACGTTGTACTGGTAACTATGTGAAACATTGTAATAATTACACCGGTAGTCAGGATTTACCTTTCAATGAAAACGAATTGAGCGATGATAACGTACCAAAAAAATAATCCGAGAGTCAATAAAATATGTCAATTAAATATCTGGTGCGAAAATAATTGAAACAAACTAAAAATTGGCTCATACAATGATAAAATGGAGACATCTCAGGCGGTGAGGGGAGAGTTTTTTTGTTTCTCAGCAAAATCATCTTCCAATAGAAATCGAACATATTTTCATTCACACCGACCGCTAGCATTGGACAATAGGACCCAGATACACTTAAACATATACCACCTTCAGGCTCGGAATCTAGCTTGAATATTTTAGGCATCGGACGGATGGTGATATTTCCGGCTTGAAAAGGGAGATTACCAAATAAATATACGTCATCAATCCATAGAAACGGAGTGACGTGTGCTGCGTGGAAAAGATCTCGAATGACATCACCCGTCATTATGACGACAAATCCTTGACAATATGTCCACGGCCAGATGGTCAATCCTACATATTGAGACTCGGGCACTGTCCATTTTCCTTCTCGGAATATATGGCCCTCACTTATCGGCGTGCAAAACATCGACCGTGTTGAATTGAATTCCCCAAGATTGTCTAAAAATCTCCACATATCAAATATGGCGTCATCATCAACTTTAATGACGTAGTCCACATTATTACAATAGTTCAGAATCCATCGGAAACCCATGATTCCTTTGTTGGTCAAATTATAGTATGTATCAATAAATTTTCCTTGAATTGTGTCGCCGTATCGGGTATGTTCATCTTGGATTTTTTCCTGAATCTTCAGATTTTGTACAATTCCTACTAAAAACACAACTCGAACTTCGGATGGAAGAAAAATCGTTTTGGATCCGTAAGTTGACCGGATGTGACGTCTCCGTTCGAAATGTTGAGCTGCTGTGTGTACAACTACTAGAACCTTGACTTGTCGATCTTGTGGACAAATATTTGGATTGTTTAAAATGAGCTCACCAGATAGAGTCACTGGGTACGTCACTTGGGGTTTAGACTTGGGACGAACCTTGGGACGAACCTTGGGACGAGACCTAGAATGTTTCGATAGTTTACTGTTAAGGTTATAAAAATACAACCCAATTAAAACACAAAGTATAACTAATGTCCGTATCGTCTTGTTTTTTCTCATTTTGAAACTTACCATGTTGATAATAAACTTTCAAATGACGCATATTTTAATCGGGTTCATCTGAATATCTTTTAACTTTGGTACTTCCACGAGAATTATTTCCAATCTTTTTCACAATACTTTAAAAAGGATGTATGTAAGCTTTGTTGGCCTTAGTTGTCCTCGTTTTAAACGAAACTAGAAAAGATAAAGACTAGTTCCACATTTACTGGTAACGTTATTGGATTGCTTCCACATTCCCAGATGGCCAATGAACAATAACCTCAAAAAGAAAACGGTGATGTAAATAACACTGCCTCTATAAACTATGTAAATTTGTAATGTTATTAGTTAAATCTGATTCTACACGTACCAGATGTTATATTTCTCTACTAATAACTTTTCTAGTCAGTTTAAATGCATTGATTTCAGCTAATTTAAATTTACGTTTCATACATAGTCAGTCTGCTTATCTATTCAAAAATTGATTGACATTCATTCACCAGCTGTTTATTATTGTATCGCGAATTGAAAAAAGAAATAAAAAATATGGTTTCTCTGTTTTACGATACTTTTTGAAAGTAAACTATAAAAAACGATTTATTATAATGTTTACCTTCAGATCTTTTCTAGAAGAATTGAGTTTTACATCTTGATACTCTGTATAATATAGATATAAAGAATGGAGTTTAACATCTTGATACTCTGTATAATATAGATATAAAGAATGGAGTTTAACATCTTGATACTCTGTATAATATAGATATAAAGAATGGAGTTTAACATCTTGATACTCTGTATAATATAGATATAAAGAATGGAGTTTAACATCTTGATACTCTGTATAATATAGATATAAAGAATGGAGTTTAACATCTTGATACTCTGTATAATATAGATATAAAGAATGGAGTTTTACATCTTGATACTCTGTATAATATAGATATAAAGAATGGAGTTTAACATCTTGATACTCTGTATAATATAGATATAAAGAATGGAGTTTAACATCTTGATACTCTGTATAGTATAGATATAAAGAATGGAGTTTAACATCTTGATACTCTGTATAATATAGATATAAAGAATGGAGTTTAACATCTTGATACTCTGTATAATATAGATATAAAGAATGGAGTTTAACATCTTGATACTCTGTATAATATAGATATAAAGAATGGAGTTTAACATCTTGATACTCTGTATAATATAGATATAAAGAATGGAGTTTAACATCTTGATACTCTGTATAATATAGATATAAAGAATGGAGTTTAACATCTTGATACTCTGTATAGTATAGATATAAAGAATGGAGTTTAACATCTTGATACTCTGTATAATATAGATATAAAGAATGGAGTTTAACATCTTGATACTCTGTATAATATAGATATAAAGAATGGAGTTTAACATCTTGATACTCTGTATAATATAGATATAAAGAATGGAGTTTAACATCTTGATACTCTGTATAATATAGATATAAAGAATGGAGTTTAACATCTTGATACTCTGTATAATATAGATATAAAGAATGGAGTTTAACATCTTGATACTCTGTATAATATAGATATAAAGAATGGAGTTTAACATCTTGATACTCTGTATAATATAGATATAAAGAATGGAGTTTAACATCTTGATACTCTGTATAATATAGATATAAAGAATGGAGTTTAACATCTTGATACTCTGTATAATATAGATATAAAGAATGGAGTTTAACATCTTGATACTCTGTATAATATAGATATAAAGAATGGAGTTTAACATCTTGATACTCTGTATAATATAGATATAAAGAATGGAGTTTAACATCTTGATACTCTGTATAGTATAGATATAAAGAATGGAGTTTAACATCTTGATACTCTGTATAATATAGATATAAAGAATGGAGTTTAACATCTTGATACTCTGTATAATATAGACATAAAGAATGGAGTTTAACATCTTGATACTCTGTATAATATAGATATAAAGAATGGAGTTTAACATCTTGATACTCTGTATAATATAGATATAAAGAATGGAGTTTAACATCTTGATACTCTGTATAATATAGATATAAAGAATGGAGTTTAACATCTTGATACTCTGTATAATATAGATATAAAGAATGGAGTTTAACATCTTGATACTCTGTATAATATAGATATAAAGAATGGAGTTTAACATCTTGATACTCTGTATAATATAGATATAAAGAATGGAGTTTAACATCTTGATACTCTGTATAATATAGATATAAAGAATGGAGTTTAACATCTTGATACTCTGTATAATATAGATATAAAGAATGGAGTTTAACATCTTGATACTCTGTATAATATAGATATAAAGAATGGAGTTTAACATCTTGATACTCTGTATAATATAGATATAAAGAATGGAGTTTAACATCTTGATACTCTGTATAATATAGATATAAAGAATGGAGTTTAACATCTTGATACTCTGTATAATATAGACATAAAGAATGGAGTTTAACATCTTGATACTCTGTATAATATAGATATAAAGAATGGAGTTTAACATCTTGATACTCTGTATAATATAGATATAAAGAATGGAGTTTAACATCTTGATACTCTGTATAATATAGATATAAAGAATGGAGTTTAACATCTTGATACTCTGTATAATATAGATATAAAGAATGGAGTTTAACATCTTGATACTCTGTATAATATAGATATAAAGAATGGAGTTTAACATCTTGATACTCTGTATAATATAGATATAAAGAATGGAGTTTAACATCTTGATACTCTGTATAGTATAGATATAAAG
>CM060199.1:41475221-41477721 GCA_030562195.1 Nipponacmea schrenckii | reverse complement strand
AGAATGGAGTTTAACATCTTGATACTCTGTATAATATAGATATAAAGAATGGAGTTTAACATCTTGATACTCTGTATAATATAGATATAAAGAATGGAGATTAACATCTTGATACTCTGTATAATATAGATATAAAGAATGGAGTTTAACATCTTGATACTCTGTATAATATAGATATAAAGAATGGAGTTTAACATCTTGATACTCTGTATAATATAGATATAAAGAATGGAGTTTAACATCTTGATACTCTGTATAATATAGATATAAAGAATGGAGTTTAACATCTTGATACTCTGTATAATATAGATATAAAGAATGGAGTTTAACATCTTGATACTCTGTATAGTATAGATATAAAGAATGGAGTTTAACATCTTGATACTCTGTATAATATAGATATAAAGAATGGAGTTTAACATCTTGATACTCTGTATAATATAGATATAAAGAATGGAGTTTAACATCTTGATACTCTGTATAATATAGATATAAAGAATGGAGTTTAACATCTTGATACTCTGTATAATATAGATATAAAGAATGGAGTTTAACATCTTGATACTCTGTATAATATAGATATAAAGAATGGAGTTTAACATCTTGATACTCTGTATAATATAGATATAAAGAATGGAGTTTTACATCTTGATACTCTGTATAATATAGATATAAAGAATGGAGTTTAACATCTTGATACTCTGTATAATATAGATATAAAGAATGGAGTTTAACATCTTGATACTCTGTATAATATAGATATAAAGAATGGAGTTTAACATCTTGATACTCTGTATAATATAGATATAAAGAATGGAGTTTAACATCTTGATACTCTGTATAATATAGATATAAAGAATGGAGTTTTACATCTTGATACTCTGTATAATATAGATATAAAGAATGGAGTTTAACATCTTGATACTCTGTATAATATAGATATAAAGAATGGAGTTTAACATCTTGATACTCTGTATAATATAGATATAAAGAATGGAGTTTAACATCTTGATACTCTGTATAATATAGATATAAAGAATGGAGTTTAACATCTTGATACTCTGTATAATATAGATATAAAGAATGGAGTTTAACATCTTGATACTCTGTATAATATAGATATAAAGAATGGAGTTAAACATCTTGTACTCCAACTGGTGTCACCACTGCTTACGAGATTAGAACCCAAGACGCAGATATGATACGAGTACGATTACACTTTGAAATAGATAGGTGGATGGGAGTGTTTGATCGTGTGTATGGGAGAAAAAAGTTATCACGCAACTGTACGGTCTTGGCAATCAAAAGCTGGTGCAGTCAACCGATGTAACGTAGTCTAGTGTGCTCTGGCGTATGACGACGTTAGAAGTATAAATTCCGACATTTTTTGTAATAGTTATATTCGCATGTCACAACAGATGTTTCTATAATTAAAACTTTAACATTTAGAATATATTTTCTTCTCATATTATATAGTTTAGTTCACACCCTGTTAACTGGACTCGGACCACAAAAAATTTTATGGTAATGATTGCATACGAATTTAGTCCGAGCTATTTTTAGAAACTCCTTCTCCCTTCCTTTTTGGAGTTTTTGCATGTACATTTTTGACTAATTTTTGGTATAGATTTGGAATTTGATGTCTGAAATTGCATTTTTTTTTTTAGAATAATTAGAAATTTAATTTGCGGAAGGTTATTTCTAAAAATAGTGGTTTTGTTTGCAGTGACAGCCAAGTGGGTGTTGATAAAATGTAGTTTACATTTTGACTAGTTCACAATTTTCATGTTAATGCTATATTGAAAATTTTTACAGAAAATAAGTATGGGCCAGGCTTTCATGTGATATATTGGAAAGTTTTCAACGAGATTTCTGGAAAAAGTTATTGAAGGTTGAATTTCGTGATTTAACATTGAAACAGATGAAACAGAAATTGGTGGACCGAGTCCAACTCTTCGCCACTTTGTTAAATTTGGATTAAAATCAGTTGTCTCCCTTGAACTGTTTAAAATGGATTAAAATATTGTTATCATTTACCTCTCGTGAGATGTTAAAATTGATCCAATACATGTTTTTTCCTTTTGCCTTTCAGTTTGTTGTCTTAATTTAAGTAGTTACGGCGGATTTGGCGCCAGGCAGGGTATGCCTACATTATTACAAGGTGTGTGAACAGTTCACGATCCCCTTCGAACAATTAAATCAATATCAAGTTACTTACTTTCCCATCGTCCCTAATCTATTAACAGTTTGTCCATTCTCACTTTCAATTTGGCACAAACTAAGGGATAATAATCTAAGAGAGATAAACGATGGAACACAGATACAAAACAAGAATCGAAATAAAATCAATAGAATACTAGTGGTAATTGAAGCTTTACCAGAAGGTTAACCCCCCCCCCCCATCCCCAGAAAAATAAGACAAAAAAAAACGTGGGGGTAGCAACTCAGTCAGGTTCAATAGATAAGCCTAAGTGGTTTCAGACCTTCTACCCTTCAAAAT
>CM060199.1:41360111-41474721 GCA_030562195.1 Nipponacmea schrenckii | reverse complement strand
CGCTGCCTCTATAAACTATGTAAATTTGTAATGTTATTAGTTAAATCTGATTCTACACGTACCAGATGTTATATTTCTCTACTAATAACTTTTCTAGTCAGTTTAAATGCATTGATTTCAGCTAATTTAAATTTACGTTTCATAGTCTGCTTATCTATTCAAAAATTGATTGACATTCATTCACCAGCTGTTTATTATTGTGTCGCGAATTGAAAAAAGAAATAAAAGATATGGTTTTCTCTGTTTTACGATACTTTTTGAAAGTAAACTATAAAAAAGGATGTAAATAACACCTGCCTCTATAAACTATGTAAATTTGTAATGTTATTAGTTAAATCTGATTCTACACGTACCAGATGTTATATTTCTCTACTAATAACTTTTCTAGTCAGTTTAAATGCATTGATTTCAGCTAATTTAAATTTACGTTTCATAGTCTGCTTATCTATTCAAAAATTGATTGACATTCATTCACCAGCTGTTTATTATTGTGTCGCGAATTGAAAAAAGAAATAAAAGATATGGTTTCTCTGTTTTACGATACTTTTTGAAAGTAAACTATAAAAAACGATTTATTATAATGTTTACCTTCAGATCTTTTCTAGAAGAATGGAGTTTTACATCTTAATACTCTGTATAATATAGATATAAAGAATGGAGTTTAACATCCTGATACTCTGTATAGTATAGATATAAGGAATGGAGTTTTACATCTTGATACTCTGTATAATATAGATATAAAGAATGGAGTTTTACATCTTGATACTCTGTATAATATAGACATAAAGAATGGAGTTTAACATCTTGATACTCTGTATAGTATAGATATAAAGAATGGAGTTTTACATCTTGATACTCGGTATAATATAGATATAAAGAATGGAGTTTTACATCTTGATACTCTGTATAATATAGATATAAAGAATGGAGTTTAACATCTTGATACTCTGTATAATATAGATATAAAGAATGGAGTTTAACATCTTGATACTCTGTATAGTATAGATATAAAGAATGGAGTTTTACATCTTGATACTCGGTATAATATAGATATAAAGAATGGAGTTTTACATCTTGATACTCTGTATAATATAGACATAAAGAATGGAGTTAAACATCTTGATACTCTGTATAATATAGATATAAAGAATGGAGTTAAACATCTTGTACTCCAACTGGTGTCACCACTGCTTACGAGATTAGATAAGACGCAGATATGATACGAGTACGATTACACTTTGAAATAGATAGGTGGATGGGAGCTTTTGATCGTGTGTATGGGACAAAAAAGTTATCACGCAACTGTACGGTCTTGGCAATCAAAAGCTGGTGCAGTCAACCGATGTAACGTAGTCTAGTGTGCTCTGGCGTATGACGACGTTAGAAGTATAAATTCCGACATTTTTTGTAATAGTTATATTCGCATGTCACAACAGATGTTTCTATAATTAAAACTTTAACATTTAGAATATATTTTCTTCTCATAATATATAGTTTAGTTCACACCCTGTTATCTGGACTCGGACCACAAAAAATTTTATGGTAATGATTGCATACGAATTTAGTCCGAGCTATTTTTAGAAACTCCTTCTCCCTTCCTTTTTGGAGTTTTTGCATGTACATTTTTGACTAATTTTTGGTATAGATTTGGAATTTGATGTCTGAAATTGCATTTCTTTTTTAGAATAATTAGAAATTTAATTTGCGGAAGGTTATTTCTAAAAATAGTGGTTTTGTTTGCAGTGACAGCCAAGTGGGTGTTGATAAAATGTAGTTTACTTTCATTTTGACTAGTTCACAATTTTCATGTTAATGCTATATTGAAAATTTTTACAGAAAATAAGTATGGGCCAGGCTTTCATGTGACATGGAAAGTTTTCAACGAGATTTCTGGAAAAAGTTATTGAAGGTTGAATTTCGTGATTTAACATTGAAACAGATGAAACAGAAATTGGTGGACCGAGTCCAACTCTTCGCCACTTTGTTAAATTTGGATTAAAATCAGTTGTCTCCCTTGAACTGTTTAAAATGGATTAAAATATTGTTATCATTTACCTCTCGTGAGATGTTAAAATTGATCCAATACATGTTTTTTCCTTTTGCCTTTCAGTTTGTTGTCTTAATTTAAGTAGTTACGGCGGATTTGGCGCCAGGCAGGGTATGCCTACATTATTACAAGGTGTGTGAACAGTTCACGATCCCCTTCGAACAATTAAATCAATATCAAGTTACTTACTTTCCCATCGTCCCTAATCTATTAACAGTTTGTCCATTCTCACTTTCAATTTGGCACAAACTAAGGGATAATAATCTAAGGGAGATAAACGATGGAACACAGATACAAAACAAGAATCGAAATAAAATCAATAGAATACTAGTGGTAATTGAAGCTTTACCAGAAGGTTAACCCCCCCCCCCATCTCCAGAAAAATAAGACGAAAGAAAACGTGGGTGTAGCAACTCAGTCAGGTTCAATAGATAAGCCTAAGTGGTTTCAGACCTTCTACTTGAAACATACGATTATACATGCTCTATTCAAACCATTTATTTCTCGAGTGTGAAGTAATGTAATATAGTTAGATGGCACTTGATATATGAGGTATATTATGAATACGACATCGTCAAGGAGTTAGTAGGTACAATAAGCTGGATGATTTATTCTATAGACACTGATTCCTAGTCTTCGCACTGTCATAGCTTTAATTGACCAATCATACTGGATCAATCGAGACTAATATGCTTTTAATAACAATAATACAGCGGATGATTCGATGTGATAGTCGCGATTATAGTGTCATTATTATCTTATTACAAGGTAATAATGATCCGATCTAAAGAACAAAGCTTTGATTATCCAGATCAAGTAGTTCTATGATACTAGGTAAGGCAGTAATTTTGTTAGGAATAGATGCAATTCCCAGTTGTCCATGTTTTAGAAAAAGATGCCAAGAGAATGGAAGTCGCTGATCTGAAAAAAAGAATTTCACGAAATTCCAACACATCAAACATTTTTTAAATGACTCCTTTTAGCTTTGATCACTTTCTCAAAGTTAACAATTCGTCTGTCTTTTTTAAACTCAGCAATTTATTTTCTAATTAACTCTGATTATCAAATAATCTGTCAGCTCGTTGTACCAAACAATCTACTAGCTAGTTAGACATGATAGTTTGGTATTCTCTAGTCTCATTCTAACTATAGAAAACTGTCATTATACCAAACAATCTACTAGCTAGTTATACACGATAGTTTGGTATGCTCTAGTCTCATTCTGACTATAGAAAACTGTCATTATACCAAACAATCTACTAGCTAGTTATACATGATAGTTTGGTATGCTCTAGTCTCATTCTAACTATAGAAAACTGTCATTGTACCAAACAATCTACTAGCTAGTTATACATGATAGTTTGGTATTCTCTAGTCTCATTCTAACCATAGAAAACTGTCATTGGACCAAACAATCTACTAGCTAGTTATACATGATAGTTTGGTATTCTCTAGTCTCATTCTAACCATAGAAAACTGTCATTGGACCAAACAATCTACTAGCTAGTTATACATGATAGTTTGGTATGCTCTAGTCTCATTCTGACCAAAGAAAACTGTCATTATACCAAACAATCTACTAGCTAGTTAGACAAGATAGTTTGGTATTCTCTAGTCTCATTCTGACTATAGAAAACTGTCATTGTATCAAACAATCTACTAGCTAGTTATACATGATAGTTTGGTATGCTCTAGTCTCATTCTGACTATAGAAAACTGTCATTTACAAACAATCTACTGCTAGTTAACATGATAGTTTGGTATGCTCTAGTCTCATTCTGACCATAGAAAACTGTCATTGTATCAAACAATCTACTAGCTAGTTATACATGATAGTTTGGTATTCTCTAGTCTCATTCTAACTATAGAAAACTGTCATTGTATCAAACAATCTACTAGCTAGTTATACATGATAGTTTGGTATGCTCTAGTCTCATTCTGACTATAGAAAACTGCCATTGGACCAAACAATCTACTAGCTAGTTATACATGATAGTTTGGTATGCTCTAGTCTCATTCTGACTATAGAAAACTGTCATTGTACCAAACAATCTACTAGCTAGTTATACATGATAGTTTGGTATGCTCTAGTCTCATTCTGACCATAGAAAACTGCCATTGTATCAAACAATCTACTAGCTAGTTATACATGATAGTTTGGTATGCTCTAGTCTCATTCTGACTATAGAAAACTGTCATTGGACCAAACAATCTACTAGCTAGTTATACATGATAGTTTGGTATGCTCTAGTCTCATTCTGACTATAGAAAACTGTCATTATACCAAACAATCTACTATCTAGTTAGACATGATAGTTTGGTATGCTCTAGTCTCATTCTGACCATAGAAAACTGTCATTATACCAAACAATCTACTAGCTAGTTAGACACGATAGTTTGGTATGCTCTAGTCTCATTCTGACCATAGAAAACTGTCATTGTATCAAACAATCTACTAGCTAGTTATACATGATAGTTTGGTATGCTCTAGTCTCATTCTAACCATAGAAAACTGTCATTATACCAAACAATCTACTAGCTAGTTAGACACGATAGTTTGGTATGCTCTAGTCTCATTCTAACTATAGAAAACTGTCATTGTACCAAACAATCTACTAGCTAGTTAGACACGATAGTTTGGTATGCTCTAGTCTCATTCTGACCATAGAAAACTGTCATTGTACCAAACAATCTACTAGCTAGTTAGACATGATAGTTTGGTATGTTCTAGTCTCATTTTGACTACAGAAAACTGTCATTGTACCAAACAATCTACTAGCTAGTTATACATGATAGTTTGGTATGCTCTAGTCTCATTCTGACCACAGAAAACTGTCATTGTACCAAACAATCTACTAGCTAGTTATACATGATAGTTTGATATGCTCTAGTCTCATTCTAACCATAGAAAACTGTCATTGTACCAAACAATCTACTAGCTAGTTATACATGATAGTTTGGTATGCTCTAGTCTCATTCTGACTATAGAAAACTGTCATTGTATCAAACAATCTACTAGCTAGTTAGACATGATAGTTTGGTATTCTCTAGTCTCATTCTGACCATAGAAAACTGTCATTGTACCAAACAATCTACTAGCTAGTTAGACATGATAGTTTGGTATGCTCTAGTCTCATTTTGACCATAGAAAACTGTCATTGTACCAAACAATCTACTAGCTAGTTAGACACGATAGTTTGGTATGCTCTAGTCTCATTCTAACCACAGAAAACTGTCATTGTACCAAACAATCTACTAGCTAGTTATACATGATAGTTTGATATGCTCTAGTCTCATTCTGACCATAGAAAACTGTTATTGTACCAAACAATCTACTAGCTAGTTAGACACGATAGTTTAGTATGTTCTTGCCCAATTCCATATGAAAGTTTACTGGCCTACTCTCAGTAATTTTGTAATCATCGATCTATTCAAACTGCACTGTTCCAAGCTCTTGTCCTGGTTGTCCTGTCCTATTCATAACCCTACACCATCCCCCGACCACTTCCCTACCTTAACCAGTCTCCGGCCCACTGATCTACCCCTCACCTTTCCCCGACCATATTATAATTATCAGCTTACTGGCCTACTCACTGCTGTTTAATATATCCCTACCCTAGCCAACCTCTAGCCCACTGATCTACCCCTCCCCTTCTCCCTACCATATTATAATTATCAGCTTACTGGCCTACTCACTGCTGTTTAATATATATCCCTACCCTAGCCAACCTCAAGCCCACTGATCTACCCCTCCCCTTCTCTCTACCATATTATAATTATCAGCTTACTGGCCTACTCACTGCTGTGTAATATATATCCCTACCCTAGCCAACCTCAAGCCCACTGAAATACCCCTCCCCTTCTCCCTACCATATTATAATTATCAGCTTACTGGCCTACTCACTGCTGTGTAATATATATCCCTACCCTAGCCAACCTCAAGCCCACTGAAATACCCCTCCCCTTCTCCGTACCATATTATAATTATCAGCTTACTGGCCTACTCACTGCTGTTTAATATATATCCCTACCCTAGCCAACCTCAAGCCCACTGATCTACCCCTCCCCTTCTCCCGACCATATTATAATTATCAGCTTACTGGCCTACTCAGTGCTGTGTAATAACAGTCGAGACGAATCAAGACGATATTGATGTAATGAAGACCGACAACCTTCTCGAATAATAGATCAATTTTTTTCTCTTTAACCGATTCAGTTGATGACAGAAAGTTTTATAAAACAGCCGCTAAGTTGAGTTACTTTGTTTTATAAGTTGTCGCCTGTCGTACCTTGGTTCAACTATTTTGTTTCTTAGATTCCGGTATCCTGAAACTGACTTTGATTCTAGATAATATTTGGTCTACTATTTCATTCAAGACTGTATAAAATTATATCATTCTATAAGGTAAGATTTATAATTGTTTATTTCTACTTCTAAACACAGAGTATATTTTATTTAGTATCCTTCATTCACTCCGTATAATAGAGCCACAAATTACATGGATTAAACATGTTTTGTATTTTACACCAGACAGAAAGTTAGAAAGTTTCCTGGCGTTGTCCAGATAGGATGTAAGGTGACAATAGTAAAGGTGCGTTGTCCAGATAAGATATAAGGTGACAATAGTAAAGGTGCGTTGTCCAGATAAGATGTAAGGTGACAATAGTGAAGGTGCGTTGTCCAGATAAGATATAAGGTGACAATAGTAAAGGTGCGTTGTCCAGATAAGATGTAAGGTGACAATAGTAAAGGTGCGTTGTCCAGATAAGATGTAAGGTGACAATAGTGAAGGTGCGTTGTCCAGATAAGATGTAAGGTGACAATAGTAAAGGTGCGTTGTCCAGATAAGATATAAGGTGACAATAGTAAAGGTGCGTTGTCCAGATAAGATGTAAGGTGACAATAGTAAAGGTGCGTTGTCCAGATAAGATGTAAGGTGACAATAGTAAAGGTGCGTTGTCCGATAAGATATAAGGTGACAATAGTAAAGGTGCGTTGTCCAGATAAGATGTAAGGTGACAATAGTAAAGGTGCGTTGTCCTGATAAGATATAAGGTGACTATAGTAAAGGTGCATTGTCCAGATAAGATGTAAGGTGACAATAGTGAAGGTGCGTTGTCCTGATAAGATGTAAGGTGACATTAGTAAAGATGCATTGTCCGGATAAGATGTAAGGTGACAATAGTAAAGGTGCGTTGTCCGGATAAGATATAAGGTAACAATGTTAGAGGTGCGTTGTCCGGATAAGATATTAGGTGACAATAGTAAAGGTGCGTTGTCCGAATAAGATATAAGGTAACAATGTTAGAGGTGCGTTGTCCGGATAAGATATTAGGTGACAATAGTAAAGGTGCGTTGTCCGAATAATATATAAGGTAACAATGTTAGAGGTGCGTTGTCCGGATAAGATATTAGGTGACAATAGTAAAGGTGCGTTGTCCGAATAAGATATAAGGTAACAATGTTAGAGGTGCGTTGTCCGGATAAGATATTAGGTGACAATAGTAAAGGTGCGTTGTCCGAATAAGATATAAGGTAACAATGTTAGAGGTGTGTTGTCCGGATATGATATTAGGTGACAATAGTAAAGGTGCGTTGTCCGAATAAGATATAAGGTAACAATGTTAGAGGTGCGTTGTCCGGATAAGATATGTGGTGACAATAGTGAAGGTGCGTTGTCCGAATAAGATATAAGGTAACAATGTTAGAGGTGCGTTGTCCAGATAAGATGTAAGGTGACAATAGTAAAGGTGCGTTGTCCAGATAAGATGTAAGGTGACAATAGTAAAGGTGCGTTGTCCAGATAAGATATAAGGTGACAATAGTAAAGGTGCGTTGTCCAGATAAGATATAAGGTGACAATTGTAAAGGTGCGTTGTCCGGATAAGATATAAGGTGAAACATAGTAAAGGTGCGTTGTCCGGATAAGATGTAAGGTAGACAATATTAAAGGTGCGTTGTCCAGATAAGATATTAAGGTGACAATAGTAAGGTGCGTTGTCCAGATAAGATGTAAGGTGACAATAGTGAAGGTGCGTTGTCCTGATAAGATGTAAGATGACAATAGTAAAGGTGCGTTGTCCGGATAAAATATAAGATGAAAATTGTAAAGGTGCGTTGTCCGGATAAAATGTAAGGTGACAATAGTAGAGGTGCGTTGTCCGGATAAAAATGTAAGGTGACAATGTAGAAGGTGCGTTGTCCAGATAAGATATAAGGTGACAATAGTAAAGGTGCGTTGTCCGGATAAAGATATAAGGTGACAATAGTAAAGGTGCATTGTCCGAATAAAATATAAGGTAACAATGGTAGAGGTGCGTTGTCCGGATAAGATATAAGGTAACAATGTTAGAGGTGCGTTGTCCGGATAAGATATTAGGTGACAATAGTAAAGGTGCGTTGTCCGAATAAGATATAAGGTAACAATGTTAGAGGTGCGTTGTCCGGATAAGATATAAGGTGACAATTATGAAGGTGCGCTGTCCAGATAAGATATAAGGTAACAATGTTAGAGGTGCGTTGTCAGGATAAGATATAAGGTGACAATAGTAGAGGTGCGTTGTCCAGATAAGATGTAAGGTGACAATAGTAAATGTGCGTTGTCCGGATAAGATGTAAGTTGGCAATAGTAGAGATGCGTTGTCCGGATAAGATATAAGGTGACAGTAGTAAAGGTGCATTGTCTGGGTTAGATATAAGGTAACTATAGTGAAGGTGCGTTGTCCGGATAAGATATAAGGTGACAGTAGTAAAGGTGCGTTGTCCAGATAAGATGTAAGGTGACAATAGTAAAGGTACGTTGTCCGGATAAGATATAAGGTGACAATTGTAAAGGTGCGTTGTCCAGATAAGATATAAGGTGACAATAGTAAAGGTGAATTGTCCGGATAAGATGTAAGGTCACAACAGTAAAGGTGCGTTGTCCGGATAGATATAAGGTAACAATGTTAGAGGTGTGTTGTCCGGATAAGATATTAGGTGACAATAGTAAAGGTGCGTTGTCCGAATAAGATATAAGGTGACAATTGTAAAGGTGCGTTGTCCAGATAAGATGTAAGGTGACAATAGTAAAGGTACATTGTCCGGATAAGATATAAGGTGACAATTGTAAAGGTGCGTTGTCCAGATAAGATATAAGATAACAATAGTAAAGGTGAATTGTCCGGATAAGATATAAGGTGACTATAGTAAAGGAAAGGTGCGTTGTCCGGATAAGATGTAAGGTCACAATAGTAAAGGTGCGTTGTCCGGATAAGATATAAGGTGACTATAGTAAAGGTGCGTTGTCCGGATAAGATATAAGGTGACTATAGTAAAGGAAAGGTGCGTTGTCCGGATAAGATGTAAGGTCACAATAGTAAAGGTGCGTTGTCCGGATAAGATGTAAGGTCACAATAGTAAAGGTGCGTTGCCCGGATAAGATATAAGGTGACAATACTAAAGGTGTGTTGTCCAGATAAGATGTAAGGTGACAATAGTAAAGGTGCATTGTCCGGATAAGATATAAGGTGACTATAGTGAAGGTGCATTGTCCGGATAAGATATAAGGTGACAATGTTAGAGGTGCGTTGTCCTGATAAGATACTAGTATAAGGTGACAATGTTAGAGATGCGTTGTCCGGATAAGATATAAGGTGACAATATTAAAGGTGCGTTGTCCGATTAAGATATAAGTTGAGAATAGTAAATTGATTTTTGTCCGGAAACTTCTGTTACGATAAGGGATATATTTCTCTAGATTTTGGCGTTTGTTTCATGAATTTAAGTTGAGATCGCCCCTGAGAAAACTGAAATAAGGCTTTTCAAGATGGAGCATCATATATTTAAACGACTTTCTTCCTATAAATCTAGAATAGTATATTTCTTTGTCTTTAAACACGCGCTTGTAACAGTGTGACTAATTTAAGTGTTTTGGCATCGTTCTATTTCAATCCCTTACCTAAATCACAATGACTATTATCAAATTTTGAGAAAATAATACCTTTATTTAATATTCACATGAAAGAAAAAGATAATAAAAACGATCATGTAACACGCTATGCTTTGTATGGTATTGTTGCTATAATACACTCTGAGGTTTTTAGATTTAATCCCATTGGTAATTCGTATTAAACTTTCTAAATTAGAATTGTAAATTGATTATAATTATACGCTTGCCTTGAAACAATCCCACACTCTACTGACACCAAATTATATTTTGGATAAAATGCGAAAACACGGGCAATAACTCTGTTAACCATTTTCTATAATCATGGTGATAATACACGCCCCACATAGTCAATTTGTGCGGCGACGTTCAAAAATGATGTGTGTATGGGGTGAGTGTGTGTATGTGATTTTTGGGTAGGGGGGGGGGGATGTATGGCTTTCAGCTGTCGAGGTTGATTTCAAAATGTCACTGCTTCCTGGAGGTACAATTGGTAACGTCCGAGAGGGTTCTCCCTATTTGAAAAAATATGTTAATACCAGTAACACATATATTGAGGTATGGTCGAGTTAAATGATACCCTATAGAAATTAGGTGGGGATATATTTGAGGGTCCAAACCATTTGTCTCTTTTGGTCACCTTCTGGCGCCACCAATGTTTGTTGCACTCTGCAGGTCTTCTTTAATTTCATCCTAACCCTAACCGTAAAAGGAGTTTAATTTGACAGTTCATTTAAACCTGTTATTATCCTTATTCTAACAGATAATTATTACTTGTCTAGTTGACTGTAAACGAGGATGCTAGTTTGTTTACTGAACATTTCATTTTATAGTTAAAAATATTGCTCAAGAATCTGAAATCGAATTCCATTGTCCTGCTTTATGATTATAGAGGGTGTTAGGCAAACACGAATTTAAATTTCAAGTTGATGAAATCGCCGAGTTAATCTTGTCTTGTCATTCAGATCTACTTTGATTGCAAAAAACCATTTTAATTCCCAAACATTGTCGAGTCAGCCATCCGTCCTCCAACCTTTGATAACCTTTTCCCACTATCTGACATATCTGAACCTAACCTCGCCTTTAATTTAAATTTTCATTCGACAATCTGTCGTTAATAAGTTCTCTACATCTGGGGTGGGAGGGGCTGACATTGGACATAATTCACGGGGATATATAACTTGCTGATAGGATGACGAGAAATGTATATCACTATATTGACTATTATTGACTGACTTCAAGTCATCTTTACCATCATAAACTGTCGCCCTGTCTTACTGAACCAGCTGTTACTAATTAACGGAGGTCTTTGATATATCCTTTAGAAGGTGTTGTACCCAAATGAAAAAAAAAAACCAACACTCTAGTGTATTCAGTTGAAAAAACAATTAAAACGTAAAACATTAGTAGGATGGACCTCCCAGAATTTATCCTAACAATACTATTCTAGGTTGATATGAATAGTTTTAGAACCCGAGGTCCTGCTGATTAACCCCAAACCTAACAAAGCTCCTGATAGTGAATCGGGGTGGTAGAGGCGGGAGTGGTGGGGTGGTAGGAGCGGGAGGGGGTGGTAGAGTTGTAGGGATGTTAGAGTTGTAGGGATGTTAGTATTGAGGTACTGTCGAAGTTAATGAAGGAGATACTAAGCTAAGAATGAACAGGTGATATTTTCTTATACTAAATTGAATCAGTCTTTGACTTGAAATCTAGTAAGTTGAAGAATTAAATTTAACTTTTTAAACTTAACTAATCATTGGATATCACATAAAAACAAACTTGAAATATTCCCGCTTTATTTTATACATTTTCACAGTGTCAAGCCATTACAAACTTCACCTTATACATCTTCACAATGTCAAGCTATTACAAACTTCATCTTATACATCTTCACAATGTCAAGCTATTACAAACTTCATCTAATACATCTTTACAATGTCAAGCTATTACAAACTTCATCTTATACATCTTTACAATGTCAAGCTATTACAAACTTCATCTTATACATCTTTACAATGTCAAGCTATTTCTAACTTCATCTTATACATCTTCACAATGTCAAGCTATTACAAACTTCATCTTATACATCTTTACAATGTCAAGCTATTACAAACTTCATCTTATACATCTTTACAATGTCAAGCTATTACAAACTTCATCTTATACATCTTCACAATGTCAAGCTATTACAAACTTCATCTTATACATCTTTACAATGTCAAGTTATTACAAACTTCATCTTATACATCTTTACAATGTCAAGTTATTACAAACTTCATCTTATACATCTTCACAATGTCAAGCTATTACAAACTTCATCTTATATATCTTTACAATGTCAAGCTGTTACAAACTTCATCTTATACATCTTTACAATGTCAAGCTATTACAAACTTCATCTTATACATCTTTACAATGTCAAGCTATTACCAACTTCATCTTATACATCTTCACAATGTCAAGTTATTACAAACTTCCTCTTATACATCTTTACAATGTCAAGCTATTACAAACTTCATTTTATACATCTTTACAATGTCAAGCTATTACAAACTTCATCTTATACATCTTCACAATGTCAAGCTATTACAAACTTCATCTTATACATCTTTACAATGTCAAGCTATTACAAACTTCATCTTATATATCTTTACAATGTCAAGCTGTTACAAACTTCATCTTATACATCTTTACAATGTCAAGCTATTGCAAACTTCATCTTATACATCTTTACGATGTCAAGCTATTACAAACTTCATCTTATACATCTTCACAATGTCAAGCTATTACAAACTTCATCTTATATATCTTTACAATGTCAAGCTATTACAAACTTCATCTTATACATCTTTACAATGTCAAGCTATTACAAACTTCATCTTATACATTATCACAATATCAAACAATGACAATGTGAAGATGATCATTCTAGGGCTATATCAGAATACCAGACGTGGTATATGAAAGGAAATTATCAAGTTATTAAAACAACAGGCTGTGATTGATATCACTAACACATTGTCCATAATTAGATCTTTCTTAATCACTTTCTACATCAAAGATAATTAATTAAATAATGATGTATTTTCTGGCTTGATTAATTCATACTCTCTCTCATCCTGGATGGCCAAATAATCTCCAAAAAACTTCTCTTCACTGATGTTTAGGGCAGTGGGTGTTTTATTGTAATGGCTTTTTTCCTGGTGGGTTTGATTATAGAACTAATTGTCTACATGAAATCTTGCTTTGTTCTGGAAAATATGAGGGGATTTTGGATTAGATTTTGCTACAAGTTACATGTTGAAACTAAACGTTGTATTTTCTCGTTAAAGCTTAAAGAGTTTTTCTTCCATTTCATTATGTAATTAATTGGGGAATATCTTTGTTACGTGAAATGGTATTTCATTATGTAATTAATTGGGGAATATCTTTGTTACGTGAAATGGTATTTCATTATAAAAAGGTTTTGGACTTTGGACTATTTTGGATTGAATGTTGTCACTATTTCTTGTGCTTATAATTTCTGATGGATTTAGTCAATTCTGACCCAAAACCTAACCCTATCTTAAAATATTTGAATTTTATATTTTCAGATGAATAGATCCACTTCCTGTTTAGTTTTAGTTCTGGTTGTTATTTTAGCTGTGAACATTGTTCATAGTGCCAGAGGTAACGGTCGACAGCGTCCACAGTTATTTGGTCGACACGGTGTACGTCCTGGTATGAACGGTTTGGTATTTGGGAAAAGAGGTTATGAGAATCAGGAAATGCAACAGGATTGTTGGAACTCCCTAAATTTATGTTTAAAAGTTATTTTGAATAATGCCGACATTGAAGAAGTTTAGAAATAAACTAAAAATAAATAGGTGAGTTGCTGAATAAATTGATCAATTCTTCCACAACCCGAACGAAATCTTCCACAACCCGAACGAAATCTTCAACTTTGAAGAAGCTAAATTTTGTTACCTATAGCATTCTGTATTATGTCAATATAAAAGCGTTTTATCCGATAAAAATGTACGGTATCAAATTGTCTGATATTACCGTTTGACAATATTTTTGTGTGATTTGGTCCGATTGTACTGAGGTTCAAGATGGTGGTAAACCGTGGTAGCAATCTCATCTATATTATCTTTATACGCCATTGCTTCACTTTCTTCAAGACGTTTTGTAAGACAGTTTGAATTTTACCACGTGTTGGTACTCGATCGTCAAAGCAAGTTGATACTTTTCGCTTACATAAAATGACTTAGGTGTTAACAAAATCACATGACCGGGGCATAGAATCAGATACTTTCTGCCTTGAGGATTTCATTTTACATGTTAGCATTAAAATTATCTATCGACATTACTCTTAGAATGATATCCCTGAATATTCGGAGGAACTACTCGCCTGTTTCGATGAGAATGGTCTGGACGGTACCAAAGACTAAAGCTCATTTCCGATATGTAGTACGTACATTGTATTCAACTCGAGCTAATACAGCGACTACAACTGCGACTACGGTGACTGACCTGACTATAAATGACACCCGAGATATATTATACATTTTTAACTGTGATGGGTTATAACTATAGGTGTTGAGGCTGAATACGTCTGGTATTTCAAGTCTACAATCTGCCTAGAAACAAATATTTCAAACTCTTTTAAACTATATATACAGACGGTTGTTGGAAGTTGCTAGGACTGTTTCACACATTGTTTGGTGTTAAAACGTTTTAAATCCTGAAATATCCTTAATGAGTAATGAGACTAATTCACTCCACTGATCTGACGTGATGATTCGGACATTGACAATTTCAATGATATCAATCAATTTAAAAAAAACTACAGAGATAAACCTCCTTTTTAAAAATATATCTAGACGTATTCTTATAGCGATTCATTTGCCGTGGTGTATATCTATACCGGAAATTTTTATCATTATTAATATTTTTATCATTATTAATATTTTTTATCATTATTAATATTTTTATCATTATTAATATTCTTATCAATATTAATATTTTTAATCATTATTAATATTTTTTATCATTATTAATATTTTTATCATTATTAATATTTTTTATCATTATTAATATTTTTATCATTATTAATATTTTTTATCATTATTAATATTTTTATCATTATTAATATTTTTAATCATTATTAATATTTTTATCATTATTAATATTTTTTATCATGATTAATTTTTTTTATCATGATTAATATTTTTATCATGATTAATATTTTTATCATTATTAATATTCTTATCAATATTAATATTTTTAATCATTATTAATATTTTTTATCATGATTAATATTTTTATCATTATTAATATTTTTTATCATGATTAATATTTTTATCATTATTAATATTTTTTATCATTATTAATATTTTTATCATTATTAATATTTTTAATCATTATTAATATTTTTTATCATTATTAATATTTTTTATCATATTAATATTTTTTATCATTATTAATATTTTTATCATTATTAATATTTTTTATCATGATTATATTTTTTATCATGATTAATATTTTTAATCATTATTAATATTTTTTATCATGATTAATATTTTTATCATTATTAATATTTTTTATCATGATTAATATTTTTATCATTATTAATATTTTTAATCATTATTAATATTTTTAATCATTATTAATATTTTTATCATTATTAATATTTTTTATCATGATTAATATTTTTTATCATGATTAATATTTTTATCATTATTAATATTTTTTATCATGATTAATATTTTTATCATTATTAATATTTTTTATCATTATTAATATTTTTATCATTATTAATATTTTTAATCATTATTAATATTTTTAATCATTATTAATATTTTTATCATGATTAATATTTTTTATCATGATTAATATTTTTTATCATGATTAATATTTTTAATCATTATTAATATTTTTATCATTATTAATATTTTTAATCATTATTAATATTTTTAATCATTATTAATATTTTTAATCATTATTAATATTTTTTATCATTATTAATATTTTTATCATTATTAATATTTTTATCATTATTAATATTTTTATCATTATTAATATTTTTTATCATTATTAATATTTTTATCATTATTAATATTTTTTATCATTATTAATATTTTTATCATTATTAATATTTTTATCATTATTAATATTTTTATCATTATTAATATTTTTATCATTATTAATATTTTTTATCATTATTAACATTTTTATCAATATTAATATTTTTTATCATTATTGAATTTTTTATCATGATTAATATTTTTATTATTATTGATATTTTTATCATATTAATATTTTTTATCATTATTGAATTTTTTATCATGATTAATATTTTTATTATTATTAATATTTTTATCATTATTAATATTTTTATCATTATTAATATTTTTTATCATTATTAATATTTTTTATCATTATTGAATTTTTTATCATTATTAATATTTTTAATCATTATTAATATTTTTATAATTATTAATATTTTTATCATATTAATATTTTTTATCATTATTAATATTTTTTATCATATTAATATTTTTATCATTATTAATATTTTTATCATTAATAATATTTTTTATCAATATTGATATTTTTTATCATTATTGATATTTTTTTATCATTATTGAATTTTTATCACTATTGATATTTTCATAATTATTAATTTTTCAAACATTATTAAACCAACTACTAAGAAACGATACCATGTTAATTTCAGATTCTTTTTTTATATTTTTTCAGAGCGAGTCCTCGACCAACCTTTGTTAATGGTGTTGTTGTTATTTATGCAAATATGGACATTGGAAAAGTGCAACAAATTAAAAAAAAAAGTTTCGAAAAATATTCAGAAAACAAAAATATGGATCTAAATTTCAATGGAGATTAGAGGATTGAATTTACCAAAACTAGTTTGGAATACCAGAATTATAAAATGACTGATATTTAGTTTATTTACTAAAAATAAGGACTTTCATTTAAAAAATGTTTATAATTACCTGTATTAAACTTCTAGTCTCCTGTATTCTATTTTGTCTACTTTAAAACTTATTAAAAATCATTCCTTCTCAATAATCAATTGTTTCATTATCTCTTAAAAATTGTTTTATGATAGTATCTACTTGATTAGACTCTTCATTGAAAGTCCTTCAACTTGTTGTAGAAGATCCGACTGTTTCACAGGCTATTGTCGTCCTCAATTTCTCCCAGATTACAATATCGGTGCTATTATTTCTTCTATTTGTAGTCTTCATTGTAATCTAAACGCGTTCTACCAAGGCTCTGTCCCATTGCTGTTTATACTTACCAATCGAAGTGTGTTAAACACATTCTTGAT
The DNA here is from genome assembly GCA_030562195.1 of Nipponacmea schrenckii. Lineage (NCBI taxonomy): Eukaryota > Metazoa > Mollusca > Gastropoda > Lottiidae > Nipponacmea > Nipponacmea schrenckii. The sequence continues at coordinate 41,457,410 of CM060199.1, read as the reverse complement.
TTATAAGGAAGTGAACTGTGGAATATTGGAACCAAAAGAGCCTGGGCATATAGCTCTACTTGATTAAAACGCTTTGATTGGTAAAAGGTTACCCTTTGGATGAGCTTTCGGTGTTAGATTACAATATGAACTGAAATGATATGAAATCGTTACCTTATCTAAAGTTGATTGCGTCCCTTTACTCTCTTTCTTCCTTCATAAAATCAACATCATACAGTCGTACTGTAACATTCATTACATTGCACAGAAAACTCCGTGATATCTGTGAAGGGCTAGATATTCCAGAGATATCGACATATTTTTAATTTGGACGAACACAGTAAAATCAGATCTATTTAACAAAGATATACTACCTTCATTACATTATCCATACCACGATTTACAACCTTCATTACAATATTCATACCACGATTTACAACCTTCATTACATTATCCATACCACGAATTACAACCTTCATTACAATATCCATACCACGATTTACAACCTTCATTACAATATCCATACCACGATTTACAACCTTCATTACAATATCATACCACGATTTACTACCTTCATTACAATATCCATACCACGATTTACAACCTTCATTACAATATCCATACCACGATTTACAACCTTCATTACAATATCCATACCACGATATTTCAACCTTCATTACAATATCCATACCACGATATACTACCTTCATTACAATATTCATACCACGATTTACAACCTTCATTACAATATCTATACCACGATTTACTACCTTCATTACAATATCTATACCCCAAAAATATAAAAACCTTCATTACAATATTCATACCACGATATTTCAACCTTCATTACAATATCCATACCACGATTTACAACCTTCATTACAATATCCATACCACGATTTACTACCTTCATTACAATATCTATACCACGACTAACTACCTTCATTACAATATCCATACCACGATTTACAACCTTCATTACAATATCCATACCACGATTTACAACCTTCATTACAATATCTATACCACGATTTACTACCTTCATTACAATATCTATACCACGACTAACTACCTTCATTACAATATCCATACCACGATTTACAACCTTCATTACAATATCTATACCACGATTTACAACCTTCATTACAATATCTATACCACGATTTACAACCTTCATTACAATATTCATACCACGATTTACAACCTTCATTACAATATTCATACCACGATTTACAACCTTCATTACAATATCCATACCACGATTTACAACCTTCATTACAATATCCATACCACGATTTACAACCTTCATTACAATATTCATACCACGATTTACAACCTTCATTACAATATCCATACCACGATATACTACCTTCATTACAATATCCATACCACGATATACAACCTTCATTACAATATTCATACCACGATTTACAACCTTCATTACAATATTCATACCACGATTTACAACCTTCATTACAATATCCATACCACGATTTACAACCTTCATTACAATATCCATACCACGATTTACAACCTTCATTACAATATCCATACCACGATTTACTACCTTCATTACAATATTCATACCACGATTTACAACCTTCATTACAATATTCATACCACGATTTACAACCTTCATTACAATATCCATACCACGATATACTACCTTCATTACAATATCTATACCACGATTTACAACCTTCATTACAATATCCATACCACGATTAACAACCTTCATTACAATATTCATACCACGATTTACAACCTTCATTACAATATTCATACCACGATTTACAACCTTCATTACAGTATCCATACCACGATTTACAACCTTCATTACAATATCCATACCACGATTTACAACCTTCATTACAATATCCATACCACGATATACTACCTTCATTACAATATCCATACCACGATATACTACCTTCATTACAATATTCATACCACGATTTACAACCTTCATTACAATATCCATACCACGATATACTACCTTCATTACAATATCCATACCACGATTTACAACCTTCATTACAATATTCATACCACGATATACAACCTTCATTACAATATCCATACCACGATTTACAACCTTCATTACAATATTCATACCACGATTTACAACCTTCATTACAATATCTCATACCACGACTAACTACCTTCATTACAATATCCATACCACGATTTACAACCTTCATTACAATATCTATACCACGATATACTACCTTCATTACAATATTCATACAACGACTTACTACCTTCATTACAATATCCATACCACGATTTACAACCTTCATTACAATATCATACCACGATACTACCTTCATTACAATATCCATACCACGATTTACAACCTTCATTACAATATTCATACCACGATATACTACCTTCATTACAATATCCATACCACGATTTACAACCTTCATTACAATATCTATACCACGATTTACAACCTTCATTACAATATCCATACCACGATTTACAACCTTCATTACAGTATCCATACCACGATATACTACCTTCATTACAATATTCATACCACGATTTACAACCTTCATTACAATATTCATACCACGATTTACAACCTTCATTACAATATCCATACCACGATATACTACCTTCATTACAATATCATACCACGATATACTACCTTCATTACAATATCATACCACGATTTACAACCTTCATTACAATATCATACCACGATTTACAACCTTCATTACAATATTCATACCACGATTACTACCTTCATTACAATATCCATACCACGATTTACAACCTTCATTACAATATCATACCACGATTTACAACCTTCATTACAATATTCATACCACGATTTACAACCTTCATTACAATATCATACCACGATTTACAACCTTCATTACAATATCCATACCACGATTTACAACCTTCATTACAATATCCATACCACGATTTACACCTTCATTACAATATCATACCACGATATACTACCTTCATTACAATATCCATACCACGATTTACAACCTTCATTACAATATCATACCACGATTTACAACCTTCATTACAATATCCATACCACGATTTACAACCTTCATTACAATATCTATACCACGATATACTACCTTCATTACAATATCCATACCACGATTTACAACCTTCATTACAATATCATACCACGATTACAACCTTCATTACAATATCATACCACGATTTACAACCTTCATTACAATATCATACCACGATTTACAACCTTCATTACAATATCATACCACGATTTACAACCTTCATTACAATATTCATACCACGATTTACAACCTTCATTACAATATCCATACCACGATTTACAACCTTCATTACAATATCCATACCACGATTTACAACCTTCATTACAATATCATACCACGATTTACAACCTTCATTACAATATCTATACCACGATATACTACCTTCATTACAATATTCATACCACGATTTACAACCTTCATTACAATATCCATACCACGATATACTACCTTCATTACAATATCTATACCACGATTTACAACCTTCATTACAATATTCATACCACGATATACTACCTTCATTACAATATCCATACCACGATTTACAACCTTCATTACAATATTCATACCACGATTTACAACCTTCATTACAATATTCATACCAAGATTTACAACCTTCATTACAATATCTATACCACGATTTACAACCTTCATTACAATATCCTTACCACGATTTGTTACTTTTGTCGAGAACAATCGCCATTTTGATTTCCTTGTTGAAATCGTCACTGACAGCACTTTATCACTGCCTTGAATATTAATCAGAGAATGATCTACAGACCTCGTTTAATTTTCAATCTAAAATATCTGAAATGTGAACAGAACAATCTGAGTAGAGATAGCCTTGACATTCAGTCTTGACATTCAGTCTTGACATTCAGCCTTGACATTCAGCCTTGACATTCGGCCTTGACATTCGGCCTTGACATTCAGCTGTTCGATATTAATTTCTTATTAATGAATGATTTGAATGGTTTATATTTAGTAACTGAAGTACTTCAGGTTGTTATATTCAACTGAAAGTAAGGTTTCTTATATGATATTTTGTCGTGGAGAACATCTTAAGATAGAAACAGGCGTAATCGCAATAACTCGACTTCGAGCAAGCATGACTCGACTCCCGACCGAGTGCCTATCGAGCAACCATGATTCGACACCCGACAAAGTACCTACCTAGCAACAATGAATCGACTTGCGACCGAGTGCCTACCTAGCAACCACGACTTGACTCCCGACCGAGTGACTACCGAGCAACCATGACTCGACCCCCGACCGAGTGCCTACCTAGCAACAATAACTTGACCCCCGACCGAGTGCCTACCTAGCAACCATGACTTGACTCGCGATCGAGTGCCTACCTAGCAACCATGAATCGACTCCCAACCGAGACAACTATGACTCGACTCTAGACCAAGTGCCTACCTAGCAACCATGACTTGCCTCACGACCGAGTGACTACCGAGCAACCATGAATCAACTCCCGACCGAGATCCTACCTAGCAACATCGACTTCGACCAAGTGCCTACTAGACAACCATGACTCGACTCTCGACCAAGTGTCTATAGAGCAACCATGACTCGACTCCAGACTGAGTTCCTACCGAGCAACTATGACTCGACTCCCGACCGAGTGCCTACCGAGCAACCATGACTAGATTCCCGACCGATTTTCTACCGAGCAACCATGACTCGACTCCCGACCGATTGACTACCGAGCAACCTTGACTCGACTCCCGACCGAGTGCTTACCGAGCAACCATGATTCGACTCCCGACCGAGAGCTTACCGAGCAACCATGATTCGACTCCCGACCAAGTACCTACCGAGCAATCATGACTCGACTCCCGACTGAGTACCTACCGAGCATCTATGACTCGACTCCCGACCGAGTGCCTACGGAGCAACTACCACTTGACTCCCGATTGAGTGCTTACCTAGCAGCCTTGACTCGACTCCCGACCGAGTGCTTACCGAGCAACCTTGACTCGACTCCCGACCGAGTGCTAACAGCTATGACACGACCTCAGACTACTCAGGAGTAGTTGAGCACTTTTTTGATGTATAACTCCTTCCTCAACTTTTAAATAATCAGAGAGTAAATTAGTTAGTTTTATGTCTATTATGATATAATATTATATTATTAAAATATGACGTGAGTTAAAGTCGGTTCTGGCGAATTCGACAAGAAGTAACATAGGAAGTTTTTTCATCTGTAATCAATGAAAAAAAGGTGTCTATATCTATGTACTAAAAGAAGACGTATTTATAACTATTAAATCATTATTTCCAAATGTCCTCTCTTTCTTGTATATAATTATATTATATTGGACAGCTGTTAAGAGTTAAGTTAAAACCTATTGTAAAGTGAAATCAATCGTAAGATGGTCGCCAATCAATAATCTTAATAAATTATTTATTTAATTGTATTTCTCTACCTGGCTATTAATTACAAGGGAATCTTTAATTCTATATTCGATTGAGGATCAGCAGGACATGAGGTTAACATCAACTGTACAGAACACTTGAAATATTTAGTAAGATTTCAACACAGTGTTGGAAAGAAATATAGTTTTACATCCTGCTTGTACACCCTGCTGTATATATGAAACTCCGTGCTGGTGTATAGGAATATATAAATCTCTAAGTGAAGATTAGCTGTATATATAAACTCCATGCTGGTGTATAGGAATATATAACTCGCTAAGTGAAGATTAGCTGTATATATAAAACTCCGTTCTGGTGTATAGGAATATATAAATCACTAAGTGAAGATTAGCTGTATATATAAACTCCGTGCTGGTGTATAGGAATATATAAATCTCTAAGTGAAGATTAGCTGTATATATATAAACTCCGTGCTGGTGTATAGGAATATATAAATCTCTAAGTGAAGATTAGCTGTATATATAAACTCCGTTCTGGTGTATAGGAATATATAACTCGCTAAGTGAAGATTAGCTGTATATATATAACTCGGTTCTGGTGTATAGGAATATATAACTCGCTAAGTGAAGATTAGCTGTATATATAAACTCCGTGCTGGTGTATAGGAATATATAATCTCTAAGTGAAGATTAGCTGTATATATAAACTCCGTTCTGGTGTATAGGAATATATAACTCGCTAAGTGAAGATTAGCTGTATATATAAACTCCATGCTGGTGTATAGGAATATATAAATCCTAAGTGAAGATTAGCTGTATATATAAACTCCGTTCTGGTGTATAGGAATATATAATCTCTAAGTGAAGATTAGCTGTATATATAAACTCCGTTCTGGTGTATAGGAATATATAATCTCTAAGTGAAGATTAGCTGTATATATAAACTCCGTGCTGGTGTATAGGAATATATAAATCTCTAAGTGAAGATTAGCTGTATATATAAACTCCGTGCTGGTGTATAGGAATATATAAATCTCTAAGTGAAGATTAGCTGTATATATAAAACTCCGTTCTGGTGTATAGGAATATATAATCTCTAAGTGAAGATTAGCTGTATATATATAACTCCGTGCTGGTGTATAGGAATATATAAATCTCTAAGTGAAGATTAGCTGTATATATATAAACTCCGTTCTGGTGTATAGGAATATATAAATCGCTAAGTGAAGATTAGCTGTATATATATAAACTCCGTTCTGGTGTATAGGAATATATAATCGCTAAGTGAAGATAGCTGTATATATAAAACTCCGTGCTGGTGTATAGGAATATATAAATCACTAAGTGAAGATTAGCTGTATATATATAACTCCGTGCTGGTGTATAGGAATATATAAATCCTAAGTGAAGATTAGCTGTATATATAAACTCCGTGCTGGTGTATAGGAATATATAAATCTCTAAGTGAAGATTAGCTGTATATATAAACTCCGTGCTGGTGTATAGGAATATATAAATCACTAAGTGAAGATTAGCTGTATATATAAACTCCGTGCTGGTGTATAGGAATATATAAATCACTAAGTGAAGATTAGCTGTATATATAAACTCGGTTCTGGTGTATAGGAATATATAACTCGCTAAGTGAAGATTAGCTGTATATATAAACTCGGTTCTGGTGTATAGGAATATATAAATCACTAAGTGAAGATTAGCTGTATATATATAACTCCGTTCTGGTGTATAGGAATATATAAATCTCTAAGTGAAGATTAGCTGTATATATAAACTCCATTCTGGTGTATAGGAATATATAAATCTCTAAGTGAAGATTAGCTGTATATATATAACTCCGTTCTGGTGTATAGGAATATATAAATCTCTAAGTGAAGATTAGCTGTATATATATAAACTCCATTCTGGTGTATAGGAATATATAAATCTCTAAGTGAAGATTAGCTGTATATATATAAAACTCCGTGCTGGTGTATAGGAATAATATTATATAAAACTTAATTTAGTTTGATTAGATGTTGAAGTTGAAACATTGAAACTAAAGGTTAAACTTGGGTTGTCTTTTGGACCTTTGTGTTTAAAGGTTTGTGGTTTTCGAATTTCTATCCCTGAGTAAAAGGTCGAAATGAAACAGAAGTCGATAATTAAAACACTAGTTATACTTTGTGTTCTAAGTGGGATGTATTTTTATAACCTTAACATTAAATTGTCAATTATTCTAAACATCTCCACAAAACAAACCGAGTCGAAAATTGAATCGGAAGTGACGTACCCAGTGACTCTATCCGGTGAGCTCATTTTAAACAATCCAAATATTTGTCCACATGATCGACAGGTCAAGGCTCTAGTAGTTGTACACACAGCAGCTCAACATTTCGAACGGAGACGTCACATCCGGTCAACTTACGGATCCAAAACGATTTTTCTTCCATCCGAAGTTCGAGTTGTGTTTTTAGTAGGAATTGTACAAAATCTAAAGATTCAGGAAAAAATCCAAGAGGAACATACCCGATACGGCGACACAATTCAAGGAAAATTTATTGATACATACCATAATTTGACCAACAAAGGAATCATGGGTTTCCGATGGATTCTGAACTATTGTAATAATGTGGACTACGTCATTAAAGTTGATGATGACGCCATATTTGATATGTGGAGGTTTTTAGACAATCTTGGGGAATTCAATTCAACACGGTCGATGTTTTGCACGCCGATAAGTAAGGGCCAGATATTCCGAGAAGGAAAATGGACAGTGCCCGAGTCTCAATATGTAGGATTGACCATCTGGCCGTGGACATATTGTCAAGGATTTGTCGTCATAATGACGGGTGATGTCATTCGAGATCTTTTCCACGCAGCACACGTCACTCCGTTTCTATGGATTGATGACGTATATTTATTTGGTAATCTCCCTTTTCAAGCCGGGAATATTACCATCCGTCCGATGCCTAAAATGTTCCAGCTAGAACCCGAGCCTGAAGGCGGTATATGTTTAAGTGTATCTGGGTCTAATTGTCCAATGGTAGCGGTCGGTGTGGATGAAAAAAATTTCAAGTTTTATTGGAAAATGATTTTGGTAAGAAACGACCGAACCTTCCCTTAACCCTTTGTTTTATCTAAACAGAAATACCTTTGCTCTATAAAAGTTATTTAACTTCCCTTTAAAGACTTTCAGTACATTGCGTTACATTGTAATCACAGATAAATAAAGACATTTCGAGAAACTTCTTGGAGGTCGCATGGTAGTGAATCGAAAAAAACTGTAGTCTGTACTGAATGAAGTCGAGATTATCTCCCTTATATTATTAAGAATTTAGAAAAACTGACATCTGATAAAGTAAATGGTTTTCATGGCTAACCGACTCTCCTGTACTATTCAAATTAATTTGTCAGTTTCCTGCGTTCGGAGTAAGACTTGAATAAATTATCATGTCTACATAAATAACAGATTGTATTGTATAGGTGTCGATGATAGACCAGTAATATATTTTATTCTTGGTATTTTGAAAGATGGAGGGCTCAAAATGACCCTTAATGGGTAACCGATTGGGTTTGAATAAACTTTTTGAATAAGCAAACGTTGTTTTATGCTTTGATTTTAGCTAATTTCAAAATGTTAGAAGTTCTAAAGAACTAATCCATTTTATTTTTATAATTTCTTGGTTAATTTGGCTATTTAATTGTGGACATGATAATCGACACAGAACCGATAGGGCTTGTCGCGACTGGGAATCTGGGAAATATAACATGACCGAATTAATTCTAACGTATCATCTATTTTTGTCCACAAATTTCAAATTGTTTAGTAGTAATAGTCCAGATTGGACGCAGGACAAGCTGCGTGTACAAAACGAAAATTTTCAGCACTGGAATCTGTGCTATACCAAGAAAGTGTTTTCCGAATAACGTAAGTAACATTGCAACGCCACTTTCTAAATGACGTATCATCTCGTGTACATAATTATTGTGTCCAACTAGCTAGTAGATTGCTTGTTTTTTAAGGATGGGTCAAATTATGACGTCGGATACCAAATAAAGGGTTGTTGATATTTAAGAAAAACAAAACTTGACTAAAATGTATTTACTGTAATTCAAACAATACAAGTTGAACTAATTAAAATAAAGCAACATTTCAATTCAAATCAGTAAATATAAGGAAATAATCAAAAAGGTTACAAATTGATAAATCGGCCATTTTCTTCTGCTGATTTACTTTCCTCGTATATTATACACTCAAAGTGTTCGAATGAGAAGTAATATTTTTAAATACATATTTCAATCAAATGTGAAAGCTAAAAGGATTTTTTTCCTTGCAGAAGAGACAGGGCCGTATCAAACAGAAAATATAAATCGAAAATTAAAACTAAAATGAACACAAGTTATTGAACAAAACAAATAAATTTAACTTCTCTAAAATTTTCTAATCTTTTCTTAAACATGTTGCATAGTTCAAAACTATTTTTGGTAGATATAATTTTTGCAAAAATTTAAAATTTGTGGTGAAAGATAAGTATTGAACTAATTACTATAAAGTTTCAATTGACAGACCCTGGACCAGTTCGCCTGGATAATTAAGAATTTTGAGAAACCGGATGCAGACGATATTTCAGTTATTGACAGACTTGAGTATCAACCTGGCGGTGAATCTGATATAGAACAAACAGTATCTGAGTATAATTAAATCACATTAACAAAGATCTCACCCATTTGTATTATTACTCTTTCTAAAAAAAAAAAAAAATTCACCATAACGTCTGATATTTGGAAGAAAGCGAGAATGTTTTCCCTGTCTTACACGACCAGCGTATAAACAAACCTTCTGATGCTTTCAAAGGTTAATAAAACCCGCTTCCTTCCAAATATCAGATTTGTTAAAACATGTTTTAGGTATCTTTGTTTTATCAACTGAAGGTTAGAAGTAGTTACACCAATTTATTTGCACTTTCTCTTGTCCTGGTGAGGATTGTTTATCACAAACCTACTAGTATATCATTTCAGTGTTTTGTGACCAGTTAGAATAACGATATAGTTAGAAAGAAACATTGTTTAATAACAAATTAAATTGTGCAATCCTGAAACGAAATAGGGTGTGATAAGGCTACTTAACAAAATAGAGGTCAATATGCAGAACACATTCTAGAAGGCAGTTCAAGATAAAATAAATTCTGTAAGTTTGTGGTGACAAATCTTAATTCAAAACTTTGAAAATTTCACAGGAGATAGAGCAACTTTCATTTATGGAAATCGACCAGCAATTTAACCGAGAAATTGCTCTTATCTCCAAAAAAATGACAAAATTATAATTAGATAATCAAGATACTATAATAATAATAAGAATACAATATAGTTCGTTATCTTCGTTCTATCATATCGTTTCCAACTGGATAATTGAACTATAGGCACGATTTATCAGACGGATCTTGAACAAACTATTTGTAATTTATCTTTCGATAAAACAATCTATAGTCTGACCAGATTAAAGATTCAACGATCTTCCTATAGTTCAGTTCATCCACACATCAATTGAAAAGTATGACTGGAAAACCATCATGTGGTTCCGGTTATCCAACCTTACTTCCAGTGAGCCCAGGTCAAGACCATAGATAGATACAGACGATCAAGCGAAGATGACCTTAATATAACTGAATATGAATGAAGCTATGTGGATAAATAAAGATATAATATATGATAAAATATTCAAAATTATGCACGCTATTTCAAATCAAATAAATCACTTCCATATAAGGCACACAATGACGTCATTTTCCTAGAGAGGTTATCTCTAATAATACTTTTCGCCATTTCAATCCAGATTTTCCAGTCTTAAATATAGTCCCGATCAACGGGAAAACATGAAAATTGAAACACAAAATTTTTTTTTTTCACTGACCGGCAGTATAGGTGTATTTTTCGTTTAATAACGTCATAACCACTTAGAGAGGGAATAGATTGGAGTTCGTCCTGCGAACTGTATATTAACAAAAATAAATCTCAGCATCATAGCCAATGAACACCGATTTTGTAGGAAATGCTGTCCCGCAGCGAACCACCGTTATTATCCAATGGTTGTTAAGCTATCAATGGCAATATGCCATACAAGGAACATCTGTAAGTGGAGCTTACACAAGGTTTTCTATTGAGAGTCTTTAATGAGGCTTCGGGAACCTGGAATAGAAATTATCAATAAATATCAGAAATAGGTTGCTCATAAAAACGCAGTCACTAAAAATTGTAATAAAATGCTCTAGTTAACAAACTTTGATAAAAAATAAACATTTTTAACTTTGATGAAGCTAAATACTTAGTGAAATCGTAAAAAAAAACACCTTACCTGAGCTAGGATCAAGTTCTTTTAAAAGGCGATGCAGGTGATTAAGTTCAGATTCTTCAGGCATTGGGTCACCGGGAAAATGAGCCTGTTGAAGAGCTTCAAATTCATCTCGAATAGTTCCAACATCTACAGTGAGCGTCATGGGTGAAGAGTTCAACTCATCCAGTAATTCTTCTTCAGATAACTCAGAGGAGTAGCAAGGTCTGGGCGAGAAGACCTCGGAGATTGTGGACACCGGCGAAGGCACGCTGTGGTGTGGGCTTTGTGACTGCATAGACTGTGTTGAATATTGGGATCTATAACAAGAATTTGCTGCCATTAAAGGAACTTCTAACGGCTCCTGTTTGATACACATTACTGGTGGTTGGGGAGGGGAGCATGGTTTCACGTCAATCCAGTTCAAAAATTCTTCTAAATCATCAGAATCTAAATCAGGTAAGGAAGGCTTCTTCTCTAGTTTAATCACCGGTTTATGGGGAGCCACCTTCTTCTCTCCTGGGGTGAGCTCGTCAAAGAAGGACTCGATATCCAAAGGATCAATGAAAGGCAATCCTTTTCGTTTTCTCTTCATGCCAGCCTTATCCACTCTCTCGGTTCTCTGGATATCCTGGAATTGCTGAATCTTGGACAAATCTTCAAGGATATCGAAAGAGTTGTCTAAAGGTGCGTTACCATCACTTGAAGATTTGTGTTCTGGGCTTGAAGCTGGTGAAGCATCTGGGGTCAGAAACGACTCCGGGATCTGCAAACATTGATCAGGGACCACTTGTTCCAGTTGAAGATTTGGACTCAGGCAGGAGGATTGATTCAACATCCTTGGTTCCACCATCACGTTCTTCTTCGTCAGGGAAGGGGAGCTGGACACTGCATAGTTATTGACGGACATAACTTGCGTGTTTGACTGTCCAAAGGGTTCAAATGAAAGAGAAGCATCATTAAAGGGTTCGAAAGAGCCGAAGAAGAAATTGGATGATGAAATCCCGAGTCCAAATTCACCGTGGAAGGTCTCTGGTTTCTCTGTCCTGTCAGTTCTTGGTATTTTTGCTGGCTTACATTGGCTAGTTATTTTCTTCTGCAGCATTTGCTTCACCTTCTCGGTGTGGATCGAGGTGGCTGTGGGAGGCTGGGTAGGGCGACCACGACGATGACTCATATAGTTTTGTTGGTTCATCTGCTCGGGGAAGCCAGGGGGAGAGTGTCTTAAAGTTGAAAACTGTCCAAAGTTTGATGTATTAGGCATCCATTGCGTGGTTTGTGGTTGAGTTTGAATATTACCCACACCGTGTGTCCACAGATCTCCTGTTCTCGAAGGGTAAATACTGAATGAGTTGCTCTGAAGTTTGAACTGGTAGGCTTCTTGCTCACTGAAATGAGAAAATAATTAAATTGAATACAAAATTCCATTCAATCTGGCAAAATACAGCAATAAGTCTTGTAATTTTATAGTACTAAAACAAATGAAGAAATTAACCACTCACCTAACGACTTGATTGATACAGACTATAACAGGCTCATCATTCGAGGCTACAGCAGCTTGTCTTACGTGCATCACCATATTTATCCAAATTACTGAACCACCAGCTGTGAGCATGCGTAAAATAGCCATACATCCCATTTCATGACTTGATCTAATCACTGTAGAAATAGAACAGGTAAAACTATATTGGATGTTAAGTGAAGTAATTCTTCGTTTCGTCTTATTATTATCTATAAAGTTTTTCGATATATGATACAACATGACAACACGAAACCTGAAACGGACCTTTAAAATTTCACAATCCAAGGCTGGTTGTTGGCATTTTTAAGTATCAGAGTTTTTATTTTCAAAGGTCACATAGATCATTAGTGTAACTAACTAACAGGTAAATAAAGACAGAAATAAACAGAAATATGGAAGAAAGTAAACGGTGCTAAAATTCCTCAATAAACTTGTAAAAGATACCAACAATTTCTCCATATACTGAAATAATAATGTTTGGATTGATTGTATGTTAGGTAGAGGGGTGGAAACTACTATCTCGTAGTTCCGGGAAAGCACGGGCCTAGGAATCAGACCTAATTTTTATTTCCTCGCACCGATCGGGATTCGAACCCACGGCACCTAGTCGCCTAGCAGACGACAGTCCAACTCGCTAACCACTGAGCCATTCACCACCTAAGGGTTAGGATATTCGATAATCTGTGATGCTTTATTCCGGTTCTTCGATTGATGATGTTAGTGAGGTGAGATTGTAAATCGTGGTGATTACAAGAACCGTCTTACATCTGTCTAGTATCGTGTACAAGTTCTAGAAACCAACAACCGACTGTTCACTCACTTTACCTTCAGGGAAATTTTAACTCAGTTCAGTAACTCTTGATCTTACAATGCTAGTGTTATTAGAAAACCCAGAATAAACAAGGTTTTGTGACTTACATTGAACATGTTTTTCTCTAGCCACATGAATATCTTCAGGGTGAAGCATATTATACCACGACTTCCGGCTAATTTCCTCATTAGAGTATCCCAGATGATGTTCCGCACTGAAATATAGTTCCATTATTGCAAAATTTATCAATAGCAAAAGGGAAATATTACAGTTTTCTGCCCTTGAATGCAAGCTTCAATTTTTTACAAGAACAATTCTTATTTCTATCTGGCACATTCCTGACATTCTGACTTGACTTCTGCCAGAGAGAGTATTTTATAAATACTAACCGTACAAGAATATTGAGTTAATATCTGACACACTGCAGTATGAAACGCCCTCCAGTCAACTATAATGTCGATAGTTTTAGCTTTGAGTTACGTCCCTTGTTATAGAGAAACCATGCGATTTCATACAGAAACATTAAATTATCTTGGTTAGTTTATTTTTGTACTTTAATCACCTAACACGTCTATTGTTTCAAACCTTGTGTATCAGAATTTACACAAATCTGTACTAATATTTAATCTGAGTTATGTCCCTTGTAAAGGGGAAATCACAAGATGTCATGCCAAGTTTTGTCAGTTTCTTAAGGGTATAAAACAAAGTTTTAGAAAAATATAATATTTATATATTGAAAATGATTGATAAAGTTATGAGATAATATGAAAGACGTTGGGTTAATACATGCTAGAAATAATATATTTATATATCTAATGATACTGTCAGAGCTGAATATCAAGTATGTGTGAAATCATTAGAAATATTATTGGTATTGTCCTTGACTCGATGGGTGTATAAAACGGATATGAAATATACAGTAAATAGACTCACGTTTCTGTGATTTCGACAAACGTCATATCCAGATTGTGGACAGTTTTAAAGATCATAGTGTTATTCTGCACCATGTTCTCCTTCAATTCGGGTGTAATAAGCGGGGTACAGGTTGCTGTAAACACATACTGTACATCACTGGTTGTTTCTTGTACAGGCACTTTCTTAAAATGTCCACGCACGTGCATTATCTGAAATAAAACAGAATTATTTTATAATCAAGTTTGCACGTACAGGATTTAAAATCTGGAATGAATCCAAGAGGATAATATTGTTAAGTTACTTTATTCTTTTCAAATGTTGTATGTCTCTTCAAATTTGATAGTCAATATTATTGAGATATTTGCTAATCCCTAGTTCAGCTTGTTTTAATGTGAATTGATGACAGAGTTTGATATATATTTATATTTGTTCACTTGGACAGAATTAAAAACTGGGTCATTGTTAAAACAAGATAAGATATTTCAAACCTAAGACCGTGACGAAGCAAAAATAAAATAACATAAACATAACATCACCTCAGTATGAGTAATAACATAGACATTTTCTCTCCTCAAATTGCATAGACTTAGAAAATAAATAAAACAATCTTGTATTTCAACCAGCCTGGGAAATCAAATGTTGTTTTGAAATCAACGCCCCTGACAAGGAATCAGTATGCTGTTCAAACTGAATACACAAGATAACTTGGACTTGTTTGGGTTATCGACCACCATTTAATAATCACTTGTACTGACGATGATCCGTGTTGCCAAAACAATATTCTCCAAATATGTGAAATAATTAAACAACAATCGATCTAAGTGAGCAGGAGTTATATTATGGATCATGAAATGAGTGAAAATTAGTTTGTGTAGAAAATTTACAAAAGTAATTATTGAAATAATCAACAAGTTGAACTGATTCTACCCAACTAAAACAATTATTGTATTTTGACTTGAACATAAAATAGAAATTGATTTCACATGGCAAATAATTCTATTAACATTCAAAACATCGAATAAATTACCTAAAACAAACCCTGTATATTTAAACTTTCTTCTAAACACAATTATACATTATAAATATATTTCTTAGTCCTATTAGGTAACTTCATTGTTAGTTTTGTATTTTTATAAACTTTAATTTAAATTGGTCAAACAGCTCTAGATAATTTATTTCTGATTCTTCTGATAGGGTTCTGTCTGAATTTAATACACAATTGATACAGGACAACCAGGGATTATTATTTCTAATATTTTGTCGGTGTCATTCTTTGTATATAATTTAAGTGACAAAGACATTAACATTTAGTTTGTCGTCTAAATAGAGCCTTTGGCCTTCTTTTATATTACTGTAAGATTGAAATTATTTTGTTATTGTATTTTTTACTGAACTGCCTCAACAACAGATATATTATTGGCAGTTTGTCATTATTGCGGAATATCAAACATAATTTAGATTTGAGAAAACTCAATTATTATAAAATAATTATCTGATAACGAGGTGATGTTGAAACTGTTAGTTGGTGAGGTAAATATAAAATAAGTTTTTAATAATGTATTATAAAACCTACAACAAAACAAACTAATTCTATACAAAAACATGGACGTTTTGTCATTTAACAAAACTATTTACGAGAATAATAGAAAGAATAAAAATACAGGTTTCGTCCAAGATACAACCTTGAGAAACAGGGTTATTTTCTTTCAACGATTTCAGCCGGTAAAATATTACAATTGATAGAATTTTAAAAAGCAGGAATTATTCTGTTTTATTACTACTGTTAACCCGATGTATCTGCCTGTTCCTACAATTAAAACCATTTTATCATCAAGACTAATGAATTAAACGCTTTAATGATATTTTTTCAAATATTTTTTGGTCTAATTTATATTTCTTCAGTCATCCATCGGTCAGGCCTGTACTAGTCCAGTTCTTTATTTTATCAGTTTATGGTGTGAATATCAATCATATGTTTTATATCAATTAAAGAACTATGTGATTATTTGTTTGGCTTTTGAAATTTTGTGAGATCTAATTTGTTTCAAGTGTGTTTTTTGTTATGAAGGAAATTGTTTGTGATTTATTAGTTTGAGATATATTTTACACCTACATTAAAATATCTATAGAAATATTATAATTGTCCAAATCAAATCATAACACTTTACATAAAAAGTACTTTATTTTAAATTGATATTTTTTACTATCAAGTCAATACTCTTTGTTCTGGCTTTGGCAACGCTTTTTGACACCTAGTAAAGGTTGTTGGAATCGCAGTGGGTTTTGAAATAAATTAAATGTTAATTTATTCAGTCCAGTATTTCTCAGTATTTTCACCAGGCCCCAAACACATGCCTGTAGCCCCTCCGAACATTGACCCACGTATGTGTTTATTTGAAAGATGGTAATGCCTACTTCTATACCGGAAGTACCAATGTTTATTATGGGTTCGAGACTTTGACCTACTTGGTTTGACCTGTAAATACTTGTATCATACCCTGGTTATAAATAAACTCTACAGGTAAATCATTATAAATTAGTTGATTAAAACTTGACACCGTTATATTACTGTATATAAAACTCTGTTATCATCAACCTCTATAAAAACCGTTAGATCCTGTTAAACACTAATCAGGACCCGAACTGAATCGCTACAAAGTACAGGTAACTAACATCAACCAACCCGGCGAACTTGTCGATAATTATATTTTGTTTGGATGGATACAGTTAACCCTTTTTTCACCAAGATTAATTAGTTGACCACTCTACAAACGTCACCTAACGCATTCACTGGAATCATCGATTTTTTCTAGTCTTCTGATTTTATAATCAATAAAACTTATTTTCAAACTACAGTTAAACTTGTACCAACAACTTTTCCATCAGAACGTTCTTATCACAACCTTCCTACCACAACCTTCCTATCACAACCTTCCTATCACAACCTTCCTACCACAACCTTCCTATCACAACCTTCCTATCACAACCTTCTTATCACAACCTTCCTATCAAAACCTCCCTATCCTAACCTTCCTATCACAACCTTCCTACCACAACCTTCCTATCACAACCTTCCTATCAGAACTTTTATCTAAAACCTTCCTATCACAACCTCCCTATCACAACCTTTTTTCTAAATCCTACTTACAACCTTCCTACAAAACCTTCCTATCACAACCTTCCTACACAACCTTCCTACCAAAACCTTTCTATCACAACCTTCCTATCAAACCTTCCTATCACAACCTTCCTACAAACCTTCCTATCACAACCTTCCTATCACAACCTTCCTATCACAACCTTCTTTACCAAACCTTCTTATCACAACCTTCCTATCAAACCTCCTATCCTAACCTTCCTATCACAACCTTCCTACCAATACCTTCTTATCAAAACCTTCCTATCACAACCTTCCTATCACAACCTTCCTATCACAACCTTCCTATCACAACCTTCCTATCACAACCTTCCTATCACAACCTTCCTACCAATACCTTCTTATCACAACCTTCCTATCACAACCTTCCTACCACAACCTTCCTATCACAACCTTCCTATCACAACCTTCCTATCACAACCTTCCTATCACAACCTTCCTACCACAACCTTCCTACCACAACCTTCCTATCACAACCTTCCTATCACAACCTTCCTATCACAACCTTCCTATCACAACCTTCCTATCAAGACCTTCTTATCACATATGTTGGTGGAATAGGCAAGGACCTTTACAACTTGCAAGACGTAAGTCAGTGTAAGCAAACAGAATCAATGATATCAATATCAGAATAATACTGTGCTAGTACCATATAAACAAACCAACATATAATCCTGCCTGGTATTGGATTAGTTAAATTATAAAATAACAAGTCAAATAGACCATGTAATAAAATACTATTCTTTCATCATTCAATACATCATATACACTCGTTATTTACTCGTTACCATGGCAACTAAAACTCAGGTGAAAACATACAATATAATGAAGCAGAGGGCATAGTTTATGTGCTAGGTTTTCACTTAGAAAATGCCCTACATTTCAATAATTCTCGCTTCTATATTTACTTCAAGGGATTCAATATCATGTTAAGGTTCAAGTGTTTTTTAATCCAGGATTATTGGAGTCGAGCTGAAAGATTGGAATCAGCATGGAAAACCATCTGTATTTGATTACTGTTTTATAATTCAAATCAATTTTGAAAACTGAATTTCTGACTTATATATTCCATTAATTATGTGAACTGATATGACGTAATAAAGACTACAGATTTTGTTTAGTAGAGGGTGGGTGTTGGACATAAGCATCAGCTAGTGACCACACTCAAATGTCTTCAGACTGTCTAATGTTTTCAGTACCGAGAAGTTAACAGTACCGAAACTAAGGGCAAAGTATATGTATAGGTTTTCACTAACCGAGATGTTAACAGTACCGAGAAGTAAATAGAACCGAGAAGTAAACAGTACCGAGAAATTAACAGTACCGAGATGGTAACAGTACCGAGAAGTTAACAGTACCGAGAAGTAAACAGAACCGAGAAGTAAACAGTACCGAGATGTTAACGGTACCGAAATGGTAACAGTACCGAGATGTTAACAGTACCAAGATGTTAACAGAACCGAGATGTTAACAGTACCGAGAAATTAACAGTACCGAGATGTTAACAGTACCGAGATGTAAACAGTACCAAGATGTTAACGGTACCGAGATGTTAACAGTACCGAGATGTAAACCGTACCGATATGTTAACAGTACCGAGATGTTAACAGTACCGAGATGTTAACAGTATCGAGATGTTAACAGTACCGATATATTAACAGTACCGAGATATTAACGGTACCGAGATGTTAACAGTATCGAGATGTTAACAGTACCGATATATTAACAGTACCGAGATATTAACAGTACCGAGATGTTAACAGTACCGAGAAGTTAACAGAACCGAGATGTTAACGGTACCGAAATGGTAACGGTACCGAGATGTTAACAGTACCGAGATGTTAACAGTACCAAGATGTTAACAGTACCGAGATGTTAACAGTACCGAGATGTTAACAGTACCGAGATGTTAACAGTACCGAGAAGTTAATTGAACCGATATGTTAACGGTTCGGAGAATGAATCTGTACAAACCTTAACGTCACCGAAACCTGCTTGTCTTTTAAGGCTCCTTGACATATTCATCCTACAGTAAAAACTGACATCTTGGTTGGTGTCAGATGATTGTAGTTGTGTCTGTAAAGCACTATGATCTCTCTTATCCACTATATCATAAAGACTGTCACCTTGTGTTTTCATATCCACCTGTAATATTGAAGATAATATAAATTATATATAATATCTAATAATATAGTATAGATATGATTTGTAGTGTAGTCTATGAGTTCTGTTTTGATATCTAGGACGGGAATCACACAGTTTTACTGATACATAAAGCTTCTATATACCAAATACTAAGCATCACATAACGCTAGATATAAACCCTGGATTATATTGGTTCCTTTGTTTACTAATCGGGTTTTGTATATTAGATCGAGTTTGACGGACTGGTCGCCTGGGGGTCTTTGTGAAAGCTTACCATGGAGTGTCCCAAGTAATCTGTCACGTTCTCCGAGATGTAGAGTAGTTTTCCCTCTCTTGTGGTTACAAGTATAAAGCCAGTCAGGGCCTGAAATACAAACAGACAGTTGATAAGCATTACAGGAAAACAATACAAACATTGCACATGTATAAACCTTTGATGTGTGGCAACTATTACTACTGTATTACAGAATGGTATATAGAAGGTGAAAAAGTTACAGAGAGATGTATAAATCTGTAATTAGTAGAGCTTCAAGGACTTCAGGCCACTTATGAGAAGATGTTTAAAAGTAATAATTATTATCAGATGTCTATAAGCAATGACGCTGTTATCAGATATATATAAGTAATGACGCTTTTATCAGATATCTATAAGCAATGACGCTGTTATCAGATATATATAAGTAATGACGCTATTATCAGATGTCTATAAGCAATGACGCTATTATCAGATATATATAAGTAATGACGCTATTATCAGATATATATAAGCAATGACGCAGTTATCAGATATATATAAGTCATGACGCTTTTATCAGATATCTATAAGCAATGACGCTGTTATCAAATATATATAAGTAATGACGCTATTATCAGATATCTATAAACAATGACGCTATTATCAGATGTCTATAACCAATGACGCTATTATCAGATGTCTATAAACAATAACGCTATTATCAGATGTCTATAAGTAATGACACTTTTATCAGATATCTATAAGCAATGACGCTGTTATCAAATATATATAAGTAATGACGCTATTATCAGATATCCATAAACAATGACGCTATTATCAGATGTCTATAAGCAATAACGCTATTATCGGATATTTATAAGCAATGACGCTATTATCAGATGTCTTTAAGCAATGACGCTATTATCAGATATCTATAAGCAATGACGCTATTATCAGATATATATATAAGTAATGACGCTGTTATCAGATATATATAAGTAATGACGCTGTTATCAGATATATATAAGTAATGACGCTATTATCAGATGTTTATAAGCAATGGCGGTATTATCAGATGTCTATAAGTAATGACGCTGTTATCAGATATCTATAAGTAATGACGCTATTATCAGATATCTATAAGTAATGACGCTATTATCAGATATCTATAAGTAATGACGCTATTATCAGATATCTATAAGTAATGACGCTATTATCAGATATCTATAAGTAATGACGCTATTATCAGATGTCTATAAGCAATGACGCTGTTATCAGATATCTATAAGTAATGACGCTATTATCAGATGTTTATAAGCAATGGCGGTATTATCAGATGTCTATAAGTAATGACGCTGTTATCAGATATATATAAGTAATGAGGCTATTATCAGATGTCTATAAGCAACGACGCTATTATCAGATATCATATAAGTCAATGACGCTGTTATCAGATGTCTATAAGCAACGACGCTGTTATCAGATGTCTATAAGTAATGACGCTATTATCAGATGTCTATAAGCAATGACGCTATTATCAGATGTCTATAAGCAATGACGCTATTATCAGATATCTATAAGTAATGACGCTATTATCAGATGTCTATAAGCAATGACGCTGTTATCAGATATCTATAAGTAATGACGCTATTATCAGATATCTATAAGTAATGACGCTATTATCAGATGTCTATAAGCAACGACGCTGTTATCAGATGTCTATAAGCAATGACGCTATTATCAGATGTCTATAAGCAATGACGCTATTATCAGATGTCTATAAGCAATGACGCTATTATCAGATATCTATAAGTAATGACGCTGTTATCAGATGTCTATAAGTAATGACGCTGTTATCAGATGTCTATAAGCAATGACGCTGTTATCAGATATCTATAAGTAATGACGCTATTATCAGATGTCTATAAGCAATGACGCTATTATCAGATGTCTATAAGCAATGACGCTATTATCAGATGTCTATAAGTAATGACGCTGTTATCAGATATCTATAAGTAATGACGCTATTATCAGATATCTATAAACAATGACGCTATTATCAGATATCTATAAGTAATGACGCTATTATCAGATGTCTATAAGCAACGACGCTGTTATCAGATATATATAAGTAATGACGCTGTTATCAGATGTCTATAAGCAACGACGAAAGATTCTATACCGCTATTATCAGATATCTATAAGTAATGACGCTATTATCTAGCCGCGTTCCATAAGACAATATAGTCAAATTAAATCCCCCAGAAAGATTCTCGTAGCTAAAAATGTTAATTATTGTTTTTAATCAAAAGTTATCAAGCCACCAAATAATTACCTTGACTTAAAAGGATACTTTTTTTTATATTACCTTACCCTCGATATTATACCAGAAGTCGAGTTCCGGTGTCGACAAATTATGTCCCGCATTTAAAATGTTAAATGACAGTAAGCAGAAAACGGAAACAGTTGACTGACGTTTCCCTATAAGTTTCAACAAATATATCAAGTTAGAGGAAACGATGGCATTTTTTTAGGCTGTGGGTGGATGGGGGGGGGGGAGGGGGGTAATTCTTTGTTTTAATGCAGGAAATCTAATGAAGTTCTATTTTTTCCTGAAGTTCTATGTTTTCCTGAAGTATTATGTTTTCCTGAAGTTCTATGAAAAACCATGTATTAACTATATATCATATACTATTGTATTTTTTTATTCATTTTACATCAAAACCCTGTAATGATGTTTTTTCCTCAGATCATGTTATTGAATAAAAAGGTAAGAGTATAAAATCAGTCGAGTTAAATTCGAGAGAATAAATGACTAGAAGATAAGATTGTATCGTTTTAATTATTCAATCTCTTACACAGGACAGCTATCCCATCCCTGAATACTTCGAATAGATAATGATAGTCTGAAGTTCACACTACAGGTAAACACTAACTAACTACTACTCTTTTGTACCGTATTCAAATAATGAAATGAATTGATATTTCCCACCGTTCTATACATGTATATCATAGGAATACTAAACTTCCACTGTTTAATCATATAATGTTATTTAAAAAGAATCTTAACATGTCATTAGGCTACCCTGCAAACATAGATAGCAATTCTAACATTTTAATTTTAAACTTGCAAAAAGTAAATGAGATTCTAAAAATAGAATTTTATTGCCGTGTCCACAGGCTACTGTATTTAATTCATTTCTAATTTTTTATGAATTGAAATCTATAAATAAGGTGTGGGTCGATCTGAGGTCGCATCAATAGACCCGGATATTTTTTTTTCTTTATCGCAAATTAAGCCAATCAGCGTTGAGGCTCAATTGTGTAACATCCAATCAGCTGAAAGGAAGATGACCTTGATGACGTAAAGGGGCGTTATCGAGGCTATTCTTTTCGCCTATTTAAAAACTACGTTACTTTGTGCCCTATTTAGTCTTTAACGGTTCAATAGTCTATATTGTTATAGAGAATACAGTTGAACGATCAAATGTCTTTTGCTGACGTAAAAAGTTTTATTGGTCCAATTTGGTAATATGGACGACGTCATGTACGGTGCATAGCGTAATGTAATGTATTATAGGAAAGGATCAAGTATTTCCTAGAAGAAGATAAATAGTGAATGGCCCCTCAAATCTATAGATGTAAACTTCGAACTCTACATTATTACGATATCACGAATTGTGGTTAAAAATATCAACCAAATAATAATGCACTACACAAAACTTATGGCGCAATGAGGCTATTTTTAAAACACCCCCTCAATAAAAAAAAACGTGGTCTTTCAACCAAAATCCACCTCCTCTCAAAAAAACTGTCCCTTTGCAACCAAAAAACTATCCTTTTGCAACAAAAAAAACTGTCCTCATAAAACCAAAAAAAAAAAATACTACATAATGTTATCGTCATTGTTGACATGCATAAAACACCTATTATATACAATAGAATATATTTTATTACTTTCTCTTTACCTTGACCCCTAGTCATTTGAAGTTTGCACTTTTCTGCCTATCAAATAGATGATCAAAAAGATCTATACCATTAAGAAAATCCCGAGCCATAAGTCACAGGCTAAATGACAAGCGGAAAAATTGGGTTATCGGGGGATGAGTTGAATTAGACATGAGAAGGAAGTTGTCCTGTGGGTTAGTAAAACCAAATCATGTTATACTTTATAAAACCATCAGTAAGTTTAAAAACAACTCTTAATGTCATAATATAGTGTACTAGGAGATTGACTGGAGACTGACAAACTCTTTATATAGACTGGTAATTCAAACACTCAAAGATATGCATAATGTCGTTCCGGGGTGATAAACTTAGTAAAATATTATTCGGTGTATCTGGATTATTAAAAATTTTGAATTATTTGTTTAGATTTTACTTTATAATGGGTGACGATCTTAGCAAAGTAAAATAAGTATAGCTGAATATTTGATGTATGTTATAATTGTCAACGTGGGAAAATTATTCTGCCCCCGGGATCACAAGTTTGTCACTGACAGATTAACCTAGTCAATAACAGGTCACTGGGCGGGAGAATTCCTTGAGTGTCATTCTGTAAGTACAATTTGTATAATAAATCTGACAGCATTATTTGATTTCAAATCTACTCTGAAACTGTTTTAGCAGCATGTGTAATATATTAACTTCTATAAAAACGAAATCTACAAAAACTTCAGTAAAAGAACGTGCTTTTTATTATCTCGCACTATCTACGTAATTAAATTCACTCTTAAAATTATATTATTATTGCTTTGACATAAAATACCCGTATCTATAAACTCATATTTCATGACGTCATCGCGTAGTTTTTAATTTTTATTCATCTAATATTCCAGACAAAATTTAATTAAAGATTATAAAAAAAACGGACAACCTAACTTGAGAAAAATCTTCATACAACTTTTTGAAACAGTTTAAATCAGCCAGTTGACGACAGAAGACAGTTTCAATACGTTTCAATACGAAGTCGAGATCACAACTGTTATTGTAAAACATCTTACAATATATATCATACACGTCTGTTAACCAATACATCCATCTAATAGGTCATCAAAATAAGTTTTTACCCGAGACAAGTTTTTCAGATTAATACATAGAAACTTCAAACATGAACTTAACGATGAGTATCGTGATTTAAAATACAAAAAAAAAAACAAAAAAAAGTATAACAGTAAAACCGTTTGATACTATTGTCCTATAGTACAGCTTGTATAACAGTAAAACCAGTTGATACTATTGTCCTATAGTATAGCTTGTATAACAGTAAAACCGTTTGATACTGTTGTCCTATAGTATAGCTTGTATAACAGTAAAACCGTTTGATACTATTGTCCTATAGTATAGCTTGTATAACAGTTAAACCGTTTGATACTATTGTCCTATAGTATAGCTTGTATAACAGTAAAACCGTTTGATACCGTTGTCCTATAGTATAGCTTGTATAACAGTAAAACCGTTTGATACTATTGTCCTATAGTATAGCTTGTATAACAGTAAAACCGTTTGATACTATTGTCCTATAGTATAGCTTGTATAACAGTAAAACCATTTGATACTATTGTCCTATAGTATAGCTTGTATAACAGTAAAACCGTTTGATACTATTGTCCTATAGTATAGCTTGTATACAGTAAAACCGTTTGATACTGTTGTCCTATAGTATAACCTATAGTATAGCTTGTATAACAGTAAAACCGTTTGATACTATTGTCCTATAGTATAGCTTGTATAACAGTAAAACCGTTTGATACTGTTGTCCTATAGTATAACCTATAGTATAGCTTGTATAACAGTAAAACCGTTTGATACTGTTGTCCTATAGTATAGCTTGTATAACAGTAAAACCGTTTGATACTGTTGTCCTATAGTATAACCTATAGTATAGCTTGTATAACAGTAAAACCGTTTGATACTGTTGTCCTATAGTATAGCTTGTATAACAGTAAAACCGTTTGATACTGTTGTCCTATAGTATAGCTTGTATAACAGTAAAACCGTTTGATACTGTTGTCCTATAGTATAACCTATAGTATAGCTTGTATAACAGTAAAACCGTTTGATACTGTTGTCCTATAGTATAACCTATAGTATAGCTTGTATAACAGTAAAACCGTTTGATACTGTTGTCCTATAGTATAGCTTGTATAACAGTAAAACCGTTTGATACTGTTGTCCTATAGTATAGCTTGTATAACAGTAAAACCGTTTGATACTATTGTCCTATAGTATAGCTTGTATAACAGTAAAACCGTTTGATACTTTGATGCGTTTGTCCTATATAATTCTGTATTACGTGCAGAATGGAAACCTTCGAATCTTTCATTTGCATACACCACCCCTTCACTCTCTCCCTCCCATACCCTACCCGACAAACTTGGCAGAGTGACATAAGTATTATTACATTTATACAACTAGGAGTTATTAAAATATATTATGCGGAACATGTTTATACCAATCTATTTGTATTCTCTTCAACTTACGAAATGGCGCGCCTTATTTTTACCTACTCGAAAATGTCAGTTAAACTTATAAATATTCATAAACTAAAAATAACATTATAAAATACACAGAATTAACCCACACATCTCAGTTTTAAAAAAAGTTCCAATTGACTGAATTCGATGAACTGATAACGAGATATCATTGAATCTTCCTCAAAGAACAATATGACGAGAAACCAAATATAAATATAATATATAATATAAATATAATATATAATATAAATATAATATATAATATAAATATAATATATAATATAAATATAATATATAATATAAATATAATTTAATTTCAAATGATTTTGTGGATGATTTTGCTGGATAACCTCGACTTTAGGACTAAAACTGCTGTAACGGGGGAATAGACTTAAAAACTGGGAAGTTTTGACATCTGCTGTGTGAGTTTGATATATATTAGAAATATCAAATCTGTTATTTTGTTTGATTCCGAATTTTTAATATTTTCTTGATATTTCAGTTATTGTTTAGAGAATTTACCTCCTTTGATAAAAAATAACCATAAAATTTATTGACAGCTAATTGATCTAGGCTGGTTACATGAACTATTATTCAAAAAAAGATTTCCTTACCTGGAAAAAATCGCATGGTAAATCCTTTCCCTGACGCGATGATCGAAACACTGAAATTAAAAAAAAAAAACAAAGATGAATAAGTCTTAAAAAAAAGGAATTGTGTTTTGTTTTAAATGTTTTTAGACAATAAGGTGTTTGCTTTCATATAGGACGTATTACAAAACGCCAAATCATTTTAATTTGTAAAAAAGATGTTGTTAGTTCTGATGTAGGAGTGGAATTGTTTACACAAGTAGTCTAGGTTACCACAACCTCCATTAGAATATTCCTGCTACTCCTAACGACCTTGACCTCTATACAGATTGACCTAGTAACATAGAACCTCTAGGAACAGATGTGTTACACTTGTGTCTGATATCAACCTTACTTTTCTTATTGTTTATCAAAACACTGGCCATAATCTACTGTAAAACCAAGCCTGACTTGAGAGTATCATTCTAACAAATTTATAGCAAAATTAATGCTATATTAACATAACCTGACATATTGTCAATCGAGCTCAACCCTCGTTATTAGGACACGCATGTATTGTGCAGCGCAAATTTGAGTATGAGGGGTGGTTTAGTCCACCATCACCCTTCACAGTTCTTGTTCTAATAGAATCCATGCTTTAAGAGAAAATGGTGAACGATATCAGTGACATTGTCAACTATCAAACACCAGGACTTATTTTGTTAACTGAATTCTAGACAAGATGACTGAAACAATACGTTGTTGTAATAGACAGAACCCCACGTCATTTTATAAAATAATTGTAAGTTTTACATTTCATATTAAAGTTCTACTGATGCCGGCGGTATAAAACGTCTATCTACCATTACAATAACACTTTCAGAACGAATGTTCCTCATTTATTTAAAATCAAAATAACCAGCGGCAAAACTACCTGGTTTCAGTTAACAAGCTAGCACTTCTCATTCTCACCAGACTCTGAGGAATCTACCTGGTCTTGTAAAGATTGTTTTATAGATGGTAAAACAACAGAGTCATAATTTAAATAGTGAATTATACTAAAGCACCATGGACTCTGAGAGGTAACATTTATTATATGATTCGACAACTGACTGTTATTCATTAGATTCAGAATGGTAACTTTTTAATAGATATCTACTGGTAACTATTAACTTGCGCCCTGAAAACTGATTTTTACTGGTTCACAATGATCTGTGATTGATGTACCCCCAACGCCATCTCCTGTAACAGAGGTTTACGAAGATTCAATAACCTGTAAAGGTTTACTATCAAACGGTTCAATGGCCTCCAACAGAAGCTTTCAAAAGGTTCATTGGCCTATTAGAAGGTTAACTATCAAACGTTTTTTTTGGCCTTTATCAGAAGGTTTACTATCAAATCGTTCACTAGTCTCTATCAGAGGTTTACTATCAAATGGTTCACTAGTCTCTATCAGAGGTTTACTATCAAATGGTTCACTAGCCTCTATCAGAGGTTTACTATCAAATGGTTCACTAGCCTCTATCAGAGGTTTACTACCAAATGGTTCACTAGCCTCTATCAGAGGTTTACTATCAAATGGTTCACTAGTCTCTATCAGAGGTTCTACTATCAAATGGTTCACTAGCCTCTATCAGAGGTTTACTATCAAATGGTTCACTAGTCTCTATCAGAGGTTTACTATCAAATGGTTCACTAGCCTCTATCAGAGGTTTACTATCAATGGGTTCATTGGGCTCTATCAGAAGGTTAACTATCAAACGGTTCATTGGCATCTATCAGAAGGTTAACTATCAAATGGTTCATTGGCCTCTATCAGAAGGTTAACTATCAAACGGTTCATTGGCATCTATCAGAAGGTTAACTACCAAATGGTTCATTGGTCTCTATCAGAAGGTTAACTATCAAATGGTTCATTGGCCTCTATCAGAAGGTTAACTATCAAACGGTTCACTGGCCTCTATCAGAAGGTAAACTATCAAACGGTTCACTGGCCTCTATCAGAAGTTTTACTATCAAACGGTTCATTGGCCTCTATCAGAAGGTTAACTATCAAACGGTTCACTGGCCTCTATCAGAAGGTTAACTATCAAATGGTTCATTGGCCTCTATCAGAAGTTTTACTATCAAATGGTTCATTGGCCTCTATCAGAAGGTAAACTTTTAAACGGTTCATTGGGCTCTATCAGAAGGTTAACTATTAAATGGTTCATTGGCCTCTATCGGAAGGTTAACTATCTATCGGTTCATTGGGCTCTATCAGAAGGTTTACTATCAAACGGTTCATTGGCCTCTATCAGAAGGTAAACTTTTAAACGGTTCATTGGGCTCTATCAGAAGGTTAACTATTAAATGGTTCACTGGCCTCTATCAGAAGTTTTACTATCAAATGGTTCATTGGCCTCTATCAGAAGGTTAACTTTTAAACGGTTCATTTGCCTCAGTCATTTATATTAACTAGCGAAAATATAGCCAACTATTACCAGTAATTGTCTATGATTAGAATGTCCCTTCCATGTCATAATATACCAGATGTTATAACCCCAGTAACCAGTAATTATAATTCATAGTTTTCAAACTGGAACTAGCAGAGTTAATATATAGATCGTAACAAACAGGTTTAGATACATAAGTTTCATAGGATAAATAATTCCGGTCTCATTTGTATGAAAAATAACAATTAAAGGTGGATAAATAAACATCGTTTTGTTTCTATGGTAACTAAGAGCTTATTAAATAATTATCAAGTATATTTTATATATATTATATATTTTCATATTTATACATATTATTTATCTGTTTGTTGTAACTTCCCAACTCTTTTCAAATATTTACCATTATTATTTTTCAAAAACTAAATCCTTTACGCTATAGTTTTGCCCATTTATTTCATTCTATATCAACATCATGGTCAGTATATTTTTCATCATTGTCAATATCAATATCACCATTGTCAATACCATTCATCATTATCAATATCATTATCATCATTGTCAATATCATTATTATCAATATCATTATTATCATTGTCAATATCATTATTATCATTGTCAATATCATTATCATTGTCAATATCATTATCATCATTGTCAATATCATTATTATCATTATCATAATTGTCAATATCATTGTCATCATTGTCAATATCAGTATAATCATTGTCAATATGATTATCATCATTGTAAATATCATTATTATCATTGTCAATATCATTATTATCATTGTCAATATCATTATTATCATTGTCAATATCATTTTTATCATTGTCAATATCATTATCATAATTGTCAATATCATTATCATCATTGTCAATATCATTATTATCATTGTCAATATCATTATTATCATTGTCAATATCATTATTATCATTGTCAATATCATTATTATCATTGCAATATCATTATCATTGTCAATATATTTTATCATTGTAATATCATTATTATCATTGTCAATATCATTATTATCATTGTCAATATATTATATCATTGTCAATATCATTATTATCATTGTCAATATCATTATTATCATTGTCAATATCATTATTATCATTGTCAATATCATTATCATCATTGTCAATATCATTATTATCATTGTCAATATCAATATCATCATTGTCAATTAAATCAAACGCACCCTATGTGATAATGTGATGTTTTTGTTGAATCTTTAAAGCTATGATAACATCATAAAGATAAATGGATTGATCGTGGATACTGTATCTAAGATGCATTTTCTTTGTTAATTTACCGGTTAAATTTCATATCATGATAATAAAAAAGTAGATAAAGATAAAATCACCGTGAGATTGTATTTAATTAATCATTTTTGTCCAGAGTTTGACCAAGTTCTATATTTGAAAGTTCTGACCTAATTCTTAACGTTGTCATTTCACGCGAGACTTAGTTACATATAAAAATACATAAACGGGTTCCTTTGTTCTTAAATTAGATATTCCCTGTAACAGTTATAGTTCTTAACACCAACTCTGTATGTAATATTATATAAAATATCATAGTATTACAATTAACAACAAACCACTGTGTAATCTCTGGTTTATAAACTGAAGTTATTATAGAACTAAATGGAATTCGATTAACCTCTATTAGATTCCAACCTATATGTTTATTACGATGTTTTTATTTTATTGTCATGTTCGACAGTAATAATTAAGGCCTAGTTTGACTAAGTCTAAAACTTATTCTCATTGTGTTATCTGTAGAATGAGGTTCAAGAGTCGGACTGGGAAATGGGACCAAGCTTAGACAAACTATGGAAAAGAAATTGTTGCGACGAAAAACAACATAAAGAATGGATAATCAAAGACAAATCAAGCCCTGTGAGGCTGCACTATCAAAATATTGTTATAGATTTTCGTTTCAAGGGAATTAACTAGAACGCCATTTTTTGAAAAATGGAACTAATTCAAGGAATTGGTAAAGCTAATCATCTGATGTTGGTACATTATCAAAATAAACCTAATCATATTTCGTGATGTCGGTCATAGACACTATATGTTTAGAAGAGATGATTTGTTATGTAGCCTTCGCTAATCGTTAATCATTGAAGATATGTTCAGGTCATTTAACTTTTATTTTTAAAAGAGATTGTTATTATCAGGTTATGGTGTGTAAATATAACTGCTGATGCAATATCAATGTTCGGACAAGATGATCAACCAGAACTCAGAAGATCCACTGAACTCGTCCTGTCTTCTCGAAACTTTTTATAAAGATTATTTTTAGAAAATAAGTTAAATGTACAATATTTATAAAAGTTTATGAAATAAAGAGACTAGTTTAGCAGACATATCGCGATGTGTTTTTATATGAGAATATATAACAGGATTATTATACCATAGAAACCTCGCAATGACTAATCTCAAGACTGACTTCTGGTGATTGTTTTCTTAACCCAAAATATGGCGCCAAATCGTACCATTCCTACCTCTCCTGATATTCTATTTATATCAACTAATCAGAAAGCAAGTTATAAATAGACTAGTGAAACATAAACAAATGTACTTGAAAATCTACACATATATCAGTTCTTGTGTTTGAAATGTGACTATATATTTTATTCAACCAATATGTAGTATTAAACATCCTATGATCTGGTTATTTTTAACTCTCAAGCTGGAAAATCTATTTTTAGAGCAAAGGAGGGAAACTCTTTTGAAAATGACAATACAACATGGGATCAAAACAACAAAAAAATAGTTGATACCACTGTCGTGAACATTAAACGATATTTCTTTGGACTTCGTAAAATAACAGAAGTAACATTTTGTCTCTTATTACACCACTGTGATATAGTTTCAAGAATAAAATCACTCTATTGAGAACAGAGATTACCATAGCAATACGGACATTTTAGAACCAATTTTTAAAGAATGCTTCCTTTATTTGATTGAAATCAAACAAACATCATACAAGAGCCCCGCAACATTGTCAGGTGTAGTTGTACATAAGCGTCATCTGCACAAAATACTCCTGGGGTCACAACAGATCCAGACCCTGTTTTTATAGCCGCATCAGGTGCATAATAATAGTAGGACATAACACTCAATTTAATGTCACAGCATTTTCCGAGAATTATGTACTCAAAGATCGTGTTTGACCTTCCCACAATCCCTGTTATTTGTTTGCTTTGTGATATAATTATGAGTAATTCTGTATTTTCTGGTTTCTATTTTTAACATATCATTATAACTTTATATTTTATTATAACTTTGTTTAACTTCATGGCAATATTTTGAATCCCGATTATTTTTTATATTTTACATAGAAACTGGTTCTGCTTCACTAAGTTTAACATCGTGGGTTCGTTTTTAAACATCTGTAATAAAACTTTCACAGAAACCTGATGTATATTTTGTCCCCATCCGGAAGTATGCTGTAACACGTATATTATCTCATCAAGTTTACTTCTATTTTGAAAAATGAATTATGTATTAAACGTCCAACTTTTTTCATCTGATTAGTCAACGTTGTACAGTGTACAATTGGGGGAATTGTGAAGCTCAACCGACAACTGAAAAAATGCTAGCTAAAAGGACTTTCTCTTGACAAATGTTCAAACTATACTAGAAATTGATTTATTGTTGTGTAATATTGTATCCAGTATTGTAACCAGTTGAACTGACCGTCAATATATTAACGTATTAATATAACATGATATGATAATGTTGAAAAGAATAAGATTCCGGTGATTATTTATCAGTGAAAGACCATGTTTTTGTTTAATTCCGTTTTATATTTCACCTGTCTTTAGAAAGTTTGTAAACAGACTCAAGAAACTTTCTGCACTATAAATCTCAACTATTGCAACATAAATTTTATCATAAAAAACAATATTCTCATATAGTATTTAACGAGAGAATTTCAGAAAAATTCTAAGAATGTTGCCTCAGATTCCTGAAGTTGAAATGTCGGAATAGGAATCAGGTTCGAGGTTTTAACGACTTCTGCTATAGTTTAACCATGTAATATAACCATGTAAATATCATACTAGTATTTCAACCCATCACGCTTTCCTTGTCTCCAACCCTCGACATTCTGGTTAGACATTTTAATTCCATTGATAGGCTTAAACAGGTACAGCTGCTCAATATTTACTTTACTATATTTTATAGTTGATGGTAAATTATAGGCAGAATGACCATTATCATTAATATTATAGAATTGTTAAATTCAATTTCACATCGTTCGTAGAATAACCAGGTTATTCCAAGTCAAATTTTCATTCTGAAATCTGTTTCAAACTTAATCAGACTATTGTATTCCTAAAATCAAGATATCTAGTGCCATTTAGACCTGCCCATATAACCATATCTCAGTAAACACTGACTACCCTTGTTTAAATGTCAATGTTTTAGGTCATCCAGTCAAATCCACAATACAATCAGATCTGTAGGGCTACGTTTTTAAATTCTGTATGTTTGTGATGTTGTTCCATGTCTGACAAATTGTGTACAAAAATATTTCATTATTCGAGAAAAAATATAATGTGTTATACGTTCCGAAACACATACAGTGTAAAGATTAACAGAAAAAAAAACACTTTTACTTACATTTTTGTAAGATGTTACACTTTCTAATATATACACAGCTCAGCGACATAATTTGAAGCTGTGAAAGTCGCTGTCTAGCTGATTCCGCCAGCGGAAGTAAGTCTCTCATTGTACCAATCTCAGAATTGATCTGATCTCTTCTCTGTTTCGAGGCACCTCGGTTGGATCTGAAATATAGACACAGATATTTGAATTAATAAATGTTTTTTTGCTTTTCAGGGAAAAATCTTCGAGTGTCATTGATATTGTTAACTAGGTATCAGTCTGTATTAACTAGGTATCAGTCTGTATTAACTAGGTATCAGTCTGTATTAACTAGGTATCAGTGTGTATTAACTAGGTATCAGTCTGTATTAACTAGGTATCAGTGTGTATTAACTAGGTATCAGTCTGTATTAACTAGGTATCAGTTTGTATTAACTAGGTATCAGTCTGTATTAACTAGGTATCAGTCTGTATTAACTAGGTATCAGTCTGTATTAACTAGGTATCAGTCTGTATTAACTAGGTATCAGTCTGTTTTAAAGCTAGGTATCAGTCTGTATTAACTAGGTATCAGTGTGTATTAACTAGGTATCAGTCTGTATTAACTAGGTATCAGTCTGTATTAACTAGGTATCAGTGTGTATTAACTAGGTATCAGTGTGTATTAACTAGGTATCAGTCTGTATTAACTAGGTATCAGTGTGTATTAACTAGGTATCAGTCTGTATTAACTAGGTATCAGTCTGTATTAACTAGGTATCAGTCTGTATTAACTAGGTATCAGTTGTATTAACTAGGTATCATTTGTTTGTATTTTAAACTAGGTATCAGTGTGTATTAACTAGGTATCAGTCTGTATTAACTAGGTATCAGTCTGTATTAACTAGGTATCAGTCTGTATTAACTAGGTATCAGTCTGTATTAACTAGGTATCAGTGTGTATTAACTAGGTATCAGTCTGTATTAACTAGGTATCAGTCTGTATTAACTAGGTATCAGTTTGTATTAACTAGGTATCAGTCTGTATTAACTAGGTATCAGTGTGTATTAACTAGGTATCAGTGTGTATTAACTAGGTATCAGTCTGTATTAACTAGGTATCAGTCTGTATTAACTAGGTATCAGTCTGTATTAACTAGGTATCAGTCTGTATTAACTAGGTATCAGTCTGTATTAACTAGGTATCAGTCTGTATTAACTAGGTATCAGTCTGTATTAACTAGGTATCAGTTTGTATTAACTAGGTATCAGTGTGTATTAACTAGGTATCAGTCTGTATTAACTAGGTATCAGTCTGTATTAACTAGGTATCAGTCTGTATTAACTAGGTATCAGTCTGTATTAACTAGGTATCAGTCTGTATTAACTAGGTATCAGTCTGTATTAACTAGGTATCAGTGTGTATTAACTAGGTATCAGTCTGTATTAACTAGGTATCAGTCTGTATTAACTAGGTATCAGTCTGTATTAACTAGGTATCAGTCTGTATTAACTAGGTATCAGTCTGTATTAACTAGGTATCAGTCTGTATTAACTAGGTATCAGTCTGTATTAACTAGGTATCAGTCTGTTTTAAAGCTAGGTATCAGTCTGTATTAACTAGGTATCAGTTGTATTAACTAGGTATCAGTCTGTATTAACTAGGTATCAGTCTGTATTAACTAGGTATCAGTCTGTATTAACTAGGTATCAGTGTGTATTAGCTAGGTATCAGTCTGTATTAACTAGGTATCAGTCTGTATTAACTAGGTATCAGTCTGTATTAACTAGGTATCAGTCTGTATTAACTAGGTATCAGTCTGTATTAACTAGGTATCAGTCTGTATTAACTAGGTATCAGTCTGTATTAACTAGGTATCAGTCTGTATTAACTAGGTATCAGTCTGTATTAACTAGGTATCAGTCTGTATTAACTAGGTATCAGTCTGTATTAACTAGGTATCAGTCTGTATTAACTAGGTATCAGTCTGTATTAACTAGGTATCAGTCTGTATTAACTAGGTATCAGTCTGTATTAACTAGGTATCAGTCTGTATTAACTAGGTATCAGTCTGTATTAACTAGGTATCAGTCTGTATTAACTAGGTATCAGTGTGTATTAGCTAGGTATCAGTCTGTATTAACTAGGTATCAGTCTGTATTAACTAGGTATCAGTCTGTATTAACTAGGTATCAGTCTGTATTAACTAGGTATCAGTTTGTATTAACTAGGTATCAGTCTGTATTAACTAGGTATCAGTCTGTATTAACTAGGTATCAGTCTGTATTAACTAGGTATCAGTCTGTATTAACTAGGTATCAGTGTGTATTAGCTAGGTATCAGTCTGTATTAACTAGGTATCAGTCTGTATTAGCTAGGTATCAGTGTGTATTAACTAGGTATCAGTCTGTATTAACTAGGTATCAGTCTGTATTAACTAGGTATCAGTCTGTATTAGCTAGGTATCAGTCTGTATTAGCTAGGTATCAGTGTGTTTTCACCTTGTACTATAACTAGCAATCTAACTGAAATTACATCACATTACTCCAAGTTTCTTTATTTAGCAGTTATTCATTAAACCTGGCTAACTGACAGTCATCTAGGTTCAGTACAAACAGCTACAAGTTCTGTATTTTCATTGCAGAGTTTGAATTAAGGCAAGTTTGTTTAGTGTGGAAGAAGTTTTGTTCCGAGACAATTATAGCAATCACACCGACATGTTCTGTGTCTTTTTGTTTTATCTTAGGGCCACGGGCACTGTGTCAACAACTTACCTGACACATCACTCCTATGGTCAAAATATAAATTGTTGAAATATTGTGTAAAAACGTAAAACAAACTCAAGAATTCTGCACACCCTTTTCGAGTAGGGTTGAAACTAAAATAAAGGTGCAGAAGACTAGGATGTGACTCGAGTTAATTTGACAATCTACTAGGTACTATTTAGTATACAGCAGGTTTATATTGACCCTCCACCCTACTCGACATTTCTCTCTCCCACTGTATTGACAATCTTTACTACAACTAGTACCTACAGGGTGCTCTATTTTAATTTACAGTCAGACGACATTTTAAACTATTTACTTTACTTACATTTTCTGTCGTCATTACAATATAGCAATTTGTTGAGTATTCAAAAAGGAAAATAACTAATGAGATTCGGAAGAGAAGGGCATAATACTAAGTCAGAAGAGAAGGACATAATACTAAGTCAGAAGAGAAGGACATAATACTAAGTCAAAAGAGAAGGACATAATACTAAGTCAGAAGAGAAGGACATAATACTAAGTCAAAAGAGAAGGACATCATACTAAGTCAGAAGAGAAGGACATAATACTAAGTCAAAAGAGAAGGGCATCATACTAAGTCAGAAGAGAAGGGCATAATACTAAGTCAAAAGAGAAGGACATAATACTAAGTCAGAAGAGAAGGACATAATACTAAGTCAGAAGAGAAGGACATAATACTAAGTCAGAAGAGAAGGGCATAATACTAAGTCAAAAGAGAAGGGCATAATACTAAGTCAAAAGAGAAGGGCATAATACTAAGTCAGAAGAGAAGGGCATAATACTAAGTCAAAAGAGAAGGACATAATACTAAGTCAAAAGAGAAGGACATAATACTAAGATAAAAGAGAAGGACATTACTCGGCTAAAATGATAAATTTGGTATATTTATTGGTAAACGATATTCAGGTATTTTTAGTGACTACCAAACTTTCCATGGTGTTGTTTATTGTAATTTTCTAGTATGATCTAGCTTCTGTTTCTGATGTCAGCATCATGAAATAACGACATCTTAAATTTATTGTGGGAGTCCCTCACAATTACTGTATTATATCAACATTCCAACTTATACAAACACATCATTTGACAAATTCTAATGGTTTTAACAGACAAATGAATTTAAACAGACCGCCCCCACACTGTAAAAGTTGACAATGATGTTATAGTGGTTTGATATATTAAGATGACGGTCGGACAATGCTGGTTGTCTGAACACGTAGACAGTTGACTGGTTGTTTAAGTGTTAGTGATACCTAGTATTAAGATAGAATAAACAGTCGACCAGTGTGTATGATACAACTACTACTTGTTAAAGGTTTAATTGATATTTCTACTCCTTGTTGAATCTGATAACATCAAGCCTAGATGAAATAATAAAACCTATACACAACCATTATTAATGAGTCAAAGTTGGATATCAACGGCAAAACCTACATCAATATAATAATACAATTTGGTACATTCCTAATGTTTGTGACTTTTTGTATTAACTGCTATTTAGAACTATTTGTACTAATATTGGCTAAGGTACAAGACATCTTTTTTATATATCCCTCATCCCCCCGGATTAAATCTGATTTTAGCAAGACCAGCAAGTGTTTGAATACTACAGTAAAATAACGTTTTGGTAACGTGGGACCATTGACAATAATTATTTCTTAAATTTCTTACATGACATGTTGTTTCATGCCTGTAAATTTCATCAACATCTTTAACTAGTTCTTCAATATAAAAAGCCTTTCAGTAACAGACCTCAACATTTTACAGTTCAAAATCCGAGAAACTCTTTTCTAAGCAGTTTCACACACGAATTATGTCAACACAAACATCTAGTTCCAAATCAACATTCCAATATCTTCTAAATATCACTAGCTCTATGCATATTATTTTAATATCTTGTTGGTCTCAGTTTAATTTGCGATTGACTCTAGGACGTAAAACTCCATTCATTTCATTTTGCGACTGACTCTGTACCTTCATGGGTTGTTGTGATATCAGTTACATAATACAGGTAATCTTACTGGTGCTTCAACATGCCAGGTATCAGTACTAAATAGTTACAATCCTGTTTTAGCAGTTAGCCGTTATAATACCTGTACTTTTGTAAAACCCTATAAACAATCCTGTTTCCAGTTGCCAGTCGTTATAATAAATATACTGTTGTGAAACTATAATAATGTAGATCAGATCATTCCGGTCATCTTATAAATAATAATCCTGTTTAACCAGTCAGTATAAACTAGGTGTACTAAATGATTCAATGTCTGGCATTTATTAATGACTCTCGTTTTCCTTGTTAAAGAATGTGATATAATATATTATATCATTGAAGGACGGAGATGTAAAGGACTTCCTTACTTGACCTGTTATACACAGAATCTAACCCACAACTCACGGTGCAGTTCGACATGTAATATTAGCTGTTGAAAATATAAGTATTGATTCTAAAGATGCTTTATTCACCAACTTAGTTTGAGAAGCAAGGTATGTTCCTTGTCTATAAAGAGTCTAGTTGACAAACACTGCCAAAGACACAGAAACACACACTATAACTGAGTGCCGACTTAGAATTGTGAGGAAAGCTAGCTTTAAAGCCAGTTTTATTCCCGAACACGCTGCGTTTCCACTGAGTTTATCTGGTTCCCGAACCACTTTAGTCTGGATCAAAAAATAGGCTTTAAAGCTAGCTTTCATTTGGCCCCCGATAAATTGCCGAACGTAAAAAGGAAGGTTATCGGTTCCCAAACCGTAATGGTTCGGCAGTTGGAAGTGGAAGCACAGAATCTAGCTTAAAGCCGGCTTTATTGGTGGTTGGGTTCGTGTAATTATTGCTGTGCCACACTATAAGCTATTGATGCTATGAAGATCACCACTTAAACACGGCGATTCAAAGAATGTCCGTGAGGTGAGTGTGCACCTTCTAATTGAACAAACCCCAGTGATACAGGCAAGTAATGTAGTGAAAACAGTGTATATTTATTATATCTAGACCTTTATATTCAGATCCAGTATCACGGTGTTGTTCTGTGAAATGAAGTCAATAATCAGATAATGAGATAAAATCAGATCTATACGATACAGGTGATAGGGAGTTACACGTTCCCACAACGCCTACCATTACACCTGACCATAGGTCATAGGTCAAGGTTCATTCTCCATATTCTTATCAAACAAGCTTGAAGCCATTTCTTCCTCAATATCTGTCTAATAGGCAGGTAGTATATAAAACAGTGTTTTCACAAACTCATCTGTTTAACATGTTCATTGATGTTGATTGATTTTCAAACACAAGTTATGTACTGTGATAGAGAATTTAAAAGAGATAGTTCGGGGACTTGAATTCTTTTTCTGAAATATCAACAGACTGGACTCTATGAATGGTTTAGAGCCAACATGTTTTATAGACAGTGGGTGTCCAGTACTAATTATTGACCCTGGTCTAAACGGAAGGGTTTCGGTATACTCGACCGATGTGACCTCTAGTCAAAATATAATCGGCCGGGCTGATAGGGATCTGTTATGGGTGTAATAAGAAAGTCGGTTAATCCGACCCCGAGGTTAATTTAGACCCTACAGGATTAAGTCATTAAAGGGGAATAATCTGTTTAAAGATAATATGTGAGTGGTTAGTCACGTGGTCACAATCAGAGCAGTCGCTCGCTCATATAACTTCAATGTATAATTTCCTTCAGAATAAATGATAAATAAACCTCAGGTATAAAATGATAACTCCAATACAAACTTTATAATCTTATAACAGTCGAAAGTCAGAAGCAAAGATACAAGAACAGGCCCAACTCTGGACGACGGAGAGGCCTGGAAATCTTACTGAATTATATGCAACAAAAATATCCATGCTCGTCAGGCTATGACGTCACAAATATCAGATGAATAAAATGTAGTTTCAAAAGTCATTAAGTTCGAAAACATTACCGTATTGATAATCATTATCATATTGACGTCTTATTGTCTTTTGATCAGTATCTCACGTGACTGCCTAGGGGACGGACATCAATGTGTATCTACTGATACTATAAGTTATTTACCTTTCATAAGTTTTAAGCTCACGTGATAGATTGAATCGGAGTTTTACATCCGTACTACACATTGGCAAAACTTTTATATTGAGAGAGACATACAGTTTTGGATTGAATTTAAACGTTTTATATTCTGATCCTGATTCTAGAGTTTCCACACATTCTGCACACTGAGATGACGGTAATGAAGCGTGACGATTGGGTGTGGGCAAAAAAGAGCTGTCAATCAAATTTATTCTGGTACTTCCGATGTAGAAATAGCTTTCCATAATTTAATGTCATTACATACGACAAGTTGATAACGTTTAATTTGTGTACATCTGATGATTTACCTAGTTTTACATCGTAATGGCAGGTCGAAACGTTAACATTAAGTTTATGGAAAGTACCATACTTCATTTAAATATTCATCAAGATTCAGAATCTAAAATGACGTCCCTTGTGTTTTTATTTTACAGATGATATTACTGTTAGATATGCCTGTTGACATTCATTGGGGCTCTAAATGTAACTACATTCATTGAGGCTCTAAATGTAACTACAATCATTGGGGCTCTAAATGTAACTACAATCATTGAGGCTCTAAATGTAACTACAATTCATTGAGGCTCTAAATGTAAATACATCCATTGAGGGGTCTAAATGTAACTACAAACCCTTGAGGCTCTAAATGTAACTACATTCATTGAGGCTCTAAATGTAAATACAATTTATTGAGGCTCTAAATGTAACTACATTCATTGAGGGGTCTAAATGTAAATACATTCATTGAGGCTCTAAATGTAAATACATTCATTGAGGCTCTAAATGTAACTACATTCATTGAGGCTCTAAATGTAAATACATTCATTGAGGCTCTAAATGTAAATACATTCATTGAGGCTCTAAATGTAAATACATTCATTGAGGCTCTAAATGTAAATACATTCATTGAGGCTCTAAATGTAACTACATTCATTGAGGCTCTAAATGTAACTACATTCATTGAGGCTCTAAATGTAAATACATTCATTGAGGCTCTAAATGTAAATACATTCATTGAGGCTCTAAATGTAACTACATTCATTGGGGCTCTAAATGTAACTACATTCATTGAGGCTCTAAATGTAACTACATTCATTGGGGCTCTAAATGTAAATACATCCATTGAGGCTCTAAATGTAAATACATTCATTGAGGCTCTAAATGTAAATACATTCATTGAGGCTCTAAATGTAACTACATTCATTGGGGCTCTAAATGTAAATACATTCATTGAGGCTCTAAATGTAACTACATTCATTGAGGCTCTAAATGTAAATACAATTACTCTGAAGATGATTAAACTGGATAGCAAGGAACTGGGCGATTAGTTCTTATATTCTTATGGTACTAATATAGAAAGTACGTAACATTGATCGAACTGAATTTGTTTTAAAATGATTTTAAAAAATAGAGCGTAATAATTGTTGATAAACCAGTTTGATCTAATTTTGTTGTTAAGGTTTATAATGGCTCGTTATTTTTAGTTGAATTCTATTTTCAGAATACGTAGGAGATTCTCTATAATTACACGATTAGTGTTGATAAATCCATATAGAGTTTAAGTAATCTTTTAAAATAATTTCCATGTTTAAACGTTTAAAAATTAACTGTTACAGTTATGAAGGCAGTAATATTTGTATCTATTTCTCAATACATTCAGTAACCCTTACCCCAACCCTATACATTCACCCAACCCTAACCCTATACATTCACTTCAAGTTTGGACGCTCGACTACTGTCTTGCTTGTCTGAATGTCACAATTTTTGAAAAGTTTACGATAGAATTTTGTAATTGGTCAATGACTTAAACTGTTTTTTAAATTAAGCTTTATTAACTTATTAGACTGTACAATTTAAATTTTATCTGTTTAAAAAAGTTAAGTATTGAACTATTCAAAATATTCCCCTGAATAAAGATAACGAATCGGAGAGCAAAGTAAACATACACATGTTCCTTGTTTAGGTTGACCTGATATCAATTGAAATTTGTGATTTGGTGAGATATGATAAATATACGCCCAGTTCAGAATACAGTACGTTAGTTTATTACAAACATGTCAAGCTATTACAAACTTCATCTTATATATCTTTACAATGTCAAGCTATTACAAACTTTATCTTATACATCTTCACAATGTCAAGCTATTACAAACTTCATCTTATACATCTTAACAATATCAAGCTATTAAAAACTACATCTTATACATCTTTACAATGTCAAGCTATTACAAACTTCGTCTTATAAATCTTTACAATGTCAAGCTATTACAAACTTTATCTTATACATCTTCACAATGTCAAGCTATTACAAACTTCATCTTATACATCTTTACAATATCAAGCTATTACAAACTTCATCTTATATATCTTCACAATGTTAAGCTATTACAAACTTCATCTTATACATCTTCACAATATCAAGTTATTACAAACTTCATCTTATACATCTTCACAATGTCAAGCTATTACAAACTTCATCTTCTACATCTTCACAATGTCAAGCTATTACAAACTTCATCTTATACATCTTTACAATGTCAAGTTATTACAAACTTCATCTTATACATCTTCACAATGTCAAGCTGTTACAAACTTCATCTTATACATCTTCACAATGTCAAGTTATTACAAACTTCATCTTATACATCTTTACAATGTCAAGTTATTACAAACTTCATCTTATATATCTTTACAATGTCAAACTATTACAAACTACATCTTATACATCTTCACAATGTCAAGCTATTATTATCTTCATCTTAAACATCTTCACAATGTCAAGCTATTATAAACTTTATCTTATATATCTTTACAATGTCAAGCTATTACTAACTTCATCTTATACATCTTCACAATATCAAGCTATTATAAACTTCATCTTTTACATCTTCACAATATCAAGCTATTACAAACTTCATCTTATATATCTTCACAATGTCAAGCTATTATAAACTTCATCTTATACAAATTCACATTGTCAACCTTTTACCAAAATTTAATAGTTTTGGGATGAGAGGTCATATATACAGTGCCGATAGGGTTCTCTTAGAAAAGAAAAAAATACATTAAAATAAAACTAAGCGCTAACTATTGCTTATTAACGTCCAGTAGGCCTTTACTCTATTTCTATACTCTACTAACAAAGAAAATTAGCAAATGTTAAATTGTATAGATAAGATATAGAATCGATAACTGGGCCAACTTTTATCTCAAACCTGGCCTTCATTTACTACCTAAATATAAATATTTATATTATTTTTTTATAGATCATAATAAGCATATTGTTTGATCTTGTGTTATTAACAGCACTGTACTCAAGTTCAGATAGCTTACAAATAGCGTCAAACAACTTACAAATAGCGTCAAACAACTTACAAATAGCGTCAAACAACTTACAAATAGCGTCAAACAACTTACAAATAGCGCCCCCAAACCCCAAAATTTTCAAATAGCGTCAAACAACTTACAAATAGCGTCAAACAACTTACAAATAGCGCCAAACAACTTACAAGTAGCGCCAAACAACTT
This sequence comes from Nipponacmea schrenckii, assembly GCA_030562195.1. Classification (NCBI taxonomy): domain Eukaryota; kingdom Metazoa; phylum Mollusca; class Gastropoda; family Lottiidae; genus Nipponacmea; species Nipponacmea schrenckii. The sequence continues at coordinate 41,412,436 of CM060199.1, read as the reverse complement.
ACAAATAGCGTCAAACAACTTACAAATAGCGTCAAACAACTTACAAATAGCGTCAAACAAATTACAAATAGCGTCAAACAATTTACAAATAACGTCAAACAACTTACTAATAGCGTCAATCAATTTACAAATAGCGTCAAACAACTTACAAATAGCGTCAAACAAATTACAAATAGCGTCAAACAACTTACAAATAGCGTCAAACAAATTACAAATAGCGTCAAACAATTTACAAATAACGTCAAACAACTTACTCATAGCGTCAATCAAATTACAAATAGCGTCAAACAACTTACAAATAGCGTCAAACAACTTACAAGTAGCGCCAAACAACTTACAAATAGCGTCAAACAACTTACAAATAGTGTCAAACAACTTACAAATAGCGTCAAACAACTTACAAATAGCGTCAAACAACTTACAAATAGTGTCAAACAACTTACAAATAGTGTCAAACAACTTATAAATAGTGTCAGACATCCACAAATAGTGTCAAACAACTTACAAATAGTGCCAAACATCTACAAATAGTGTCAATCAAATACAAAAAATGTCAAACAACTTACAAATACTATCACAAAACATACAAATAGTGTCAAACAACTTACACATATTGTAAAAAAAACTTACAAATAGTGTCAAACAACTTACAAATAGTGTCAAACAACTTACAAATAGCGTCAAACAACTTACAAATAGCATCAAACAACATACAAATAGTGTCAAACAACTTACAAATAGTGTCAAACAACTTACAAATAGTGTCAAACAACTTACAAATAGTGTCAAACAACTTACAAATAGTGTCAAACAACTTACAAATAGTGTCAAACAACTTACAAATAGCGTCAAACAACTTACAAATAGTGTCAAACAACTTACAAATAGTGTCAAACAACTTACAAATAGTGTCAAACATCCACAAATAGTGTCAAACAACTTACAAATAGTGTCAAACAACTTACAAATAGTGTCAAACAACTTACAAATAGTGTCAAACAACTTACAAATAGTGTCAAACAACTTACAAATAGTGTCAAACAACTTACAAATAGTGTCAAACAACTTACAAATAGCGTCAAACAACTTACAAATAGTGTCAAACAACTTACAAATAGTGTCAAACAACTTACAAATAGTGTCAAACAACTTACAAATAGCGCAAACAACTTACAAATAGGTCAAACAACTTACAAATAGTGTCAAACAACTTACAAATAGTGTCAAACAACTTACAAATAGTGTCAAACAACTTACAAATAGCGTCAAACAATTGATACTTAAAAATCTAATATTGAGTCATAATTAGAATCTTTTCAATTTTTAAATGTTATGTGGCACTCAAAATACTTCAGGTCTTGACTTTTGACAAAAAACCCAGGATCAGATATTGGGTATATCAAGTTTTATATTAGTTGATATAAGTAGAACAGTACGTCAATACAAGGATAATGTGAATATATGGCCAGGTAAATGGATATTATCCACGTAATATGACACTAATGATCTTGTTTGTATCAGGAATAATCCCAATACTGTACGGTGATAATTACATGATGTAATTTGTGGTCGTATATTACATTATGTATTAGCTATACATACAGACAAGTTTCTAGAATTTAGGATTCATAATGTTGGTGTGAATAGAAAAGGGTAATTAAAAGCAACAATTTACCATTGAAGTGTAAATATTTAACAGAACTGACTGGTACAAGGTTTAGTTAAAAATAATTGTGATACTAAAGTAATATAAAAAATAACTATATAGAAACATCCATATATCATTTTATCTGTAAAATTGTTCATATCAGTGTGTTTAAACTAGGACTAGTAAATAATGTTGAATAATTGGGGAATGGAGTAAACAAAGTTAAATAGTTAGTGAATGGAGTTAATAAAGTAAAATAATTGGTGAATGGGATCTCAACAGGAAATTTGAGATAATATTATCATCTTAATGACAAACGAATGAAACTATGTGATGATAAAGTAGAAGGAAAGTAGACGATGGTAACCGAGTTAAAGTAATATGATTTATCACCACTGTCACCTGAACGGGAACAATCTATCTATCACATATGTCTTATACAGTTGTACCCTCGACTTGCTCACATAATAACTGCGTTTCCACTTAGAATTGTGAAGTAAAGCTAGCTTTAAAGCCAGTTTTATTCCCGAACACGTTTCCACTAAGTTTATCTGGTTCCCGAACCTCTCGATAAAAAAAGTTGCACATTATTGACAGGTCGTGATGTACAAGACTACCGATGTTGCGCGTGTGACCGTAAAACTAGTTCTTCACTATTGCCGAACGAGAAAAAAAGTCGGCTTTAAATCTAGCTTTTATTTAGCCCCCGATAAATCGCCGAACGCAAAAAGGAAGTTGTTCGGTTTCCGAACCGTAATGGTTCGGCAATTTAACAAGTGGAAACACAGAAAAGCTAGCTTAAAGCCATACTTCCTTATAGAGACGGATTGAACTACCATAGAGGCGGGTTGAACTATCATAGAGACGAGTTAAACTACCATAGAGACGGGTTGAACTATCATAGAGACGAGTTAAACTACCATAGAGACCTGTTGAAATCCATAGAGATGGGTTGAACTATCATAGAGACGGATTAAACTACCATAGAGACGGGTTAAACTACCATAGAGACGGATTAAACTACCATGGAGACAGGTTGAACTCCCATAGAGACGGGTTCTACTATCATAGAGACGGATTAAACTACCATAGAAACGGATTAAACTACCATAGTTACGGATTAAACTACCATAGAGACGGGTTGAACTATCATAGAAACGGGTTGAACTACCATAGAGACAGGTTGAACTACCATAGAGACGGGTTAAATACCATAGAGACGGGTTTAACTACCATAGAAACGGGTTGAACTACCATAGAGACGGGTTAAATTGCCATAGAGACGGGTTTAACTACCATAGAGACGGATTAAACTACCATAGAGACGGGTTTAACTATCAATGAGTCCAATTGAACCACCAAAGAGATCATTTAAAGCTTGAAAGAAAATGGTAAATCTACGGGTCAGAATATAGGAGATAATCGAATATCTGAAGGTTTCGTGGGTATGGTCATATTTACTGAAACTTACTGAATAACTATGGAGAAACTAGTAGCAGTTACTATGAATCGTGAGGTGAGCAAACATGAGATATAAATATTTCCTTATGGTTTTTAACATTACTGAACATAAGTCGCACTTTACTTCCTTCTAGGGCTTCAATATAATTATTTGGTCTAGGTTATACAGTGAAGAAGACAGTAGTTGTTCAAACACCTACCCGTGAAATATAAATTATTAGACATGATATACCAAAATATTTTATAAAGACTAAATTAGTATTAATCAGTTACAATACTGTATCATATATATCTACATTTACCTGGCCAGTTTAAATTCTCGTTCAGCAAGTAAACATAGACCAACCTGTAGCTATTTTATCTTACATCCTTTGTTTTTTGAAAGTATTCACAATGAATTTTACGTTCTACTGTTCTGTATCTTATTGGACTAATGAAAAGAAATTGAGTTTCATATCCTACTGTTCTGTACGTTATTGGACTAAAGAAACGAAATGGGTCAATGTCAAACTCATAATAGGGTAAACCTCCATCAATAACTAGAACAAGTTAACGGGCGTCTATTAACTGATAGCATGGATTGATTGTTACACAAAAGTCATACTTTCAGTTGATGTTATCTCGTGTTATCTCGTGTTATCTCAAGGATAATCATTGTGTTATTGGGTACCAGTAGCCTTCTGTTGTTTTTATCTTTCTCTGGGTTGATAGTACAATATTACAGTTTACATGGAAACAGGGAAATCACAAAACTTTGTAAACTGTGCTGAACTGGCCCTGTAAATCGCAGACATCAAAAGATGTTAAGGAACCATCGAGTCCAAATTACCTAATTGTATCTTAAATAAAAAAAAATATCACCCTATTAAAGTTTTAAATAAAACTAAATCATGCCCAAGAATCGTGTTATAGTGAACAGTTTAATTATTTGAAACTTTGGAGATATTTTTCCTGTTAAAATGAATATAATGAAGTTTCTATGCAGCGTGAAATTATAGATAAGGACGAGAATATTCGAGGAGAGGAAATCCTTCTCACTTCCGTGTATCTATAGCAACACTAGTCCAAAACTCTCTTGGGTTATTTATATTTTCATTCAGATTAATACATGTATTTGAAACACGTTGTAGATTAAGTTTTGGGTGCGATTTCTGTCTAGGGTTAGGGCTAGGGTTAGGAATGGGATACGAGTCGGTAGGAATTTAGGGTTAGGGTTAGGAATGGGAGACGAGTAGGTAGGGTTAGGGTTAGGGTTAGGGTTAGGGTTAGGAATGGGATACGAGTCGGTAGGAATTTAGGGTTGAAGTATACGAAGGTTTGATAGACGGGGGTTGAGTCTCGGATTAACATATTCTAATGATGTCAACTGAAATCCTGTCTTCTCGATTTGTCTAGTAATTATTACAATACATCCATCATATTACAACGTTTTTAAAGAGTCTATATAATATATAGATATGGTATATAATATATAGATACTGGTATATAATATATAGATACTGGTATATAATATATAGATACTGGTATAATATATAGTATGGATTAAGATATGGTATATAATATATAGATAGTGGTATATAATATATAGATACTGGTATATAATATATAGATACTGGTATATAATATATAGATACTGGTATATAATATATAGATAGTGGTATATAATATATAGATACTGGTATATAATATATAGATACTGGTATATAATATATAGATACTGGTATATAATATATAGATAGTGGTATATAATATATAGATACTGGTATATAATAAAAATTAGGTTTTACTGGTATATAATATATAGATACTGGTATATAATATATAGATACTGGTATATAATATATAGATACTGGTATATAATAAAATAGGTTTTACTGGTATATAATATATAGATACTGGTATATAATATATAGATACTGGTATATAATATATAGATACTGGTATATAATATATAGATACTGGTATAGAGTTTGATTTCTCCGTATACAAGTATAAACATCTATATTGGACAACCAACTGACAAAAAGATAATATTGTTTATTAGTTATTGAGGATTGTCAACTGAACATTAGAGAGTTAACAAAGCTAATAATATGTATTTGTTACAGAGTTGACATCCCAACACAACCCATGTTATTTCATCTATCATTGACCTTAGAATCTACGAGTTAGTTTAAGATGACACCTAAATTTAGGTTAAGTTAATTACCGAAATGATTGATCGCCCGTCAAATTCTGTGTCAAATTTTATCTACGCAATTTCTCTGTTAAACCACCGTTTTTCTTTGTTTGTTCACTTAAATCTTTGATGTTTCCTAGTCCAATGTCAAAATAGAAATTAGACGGACAAAATCACTCTCAAACACAGACTTTTTTATTTGCAAAAGTTTTGCTCCGTTGTGCCTTTTTGTTTGTTTGGGTTAAATATCAAATATGACTGATTTTGAATTTTTTTTTCCGCACAAGTGACTGACTGACCTATGCCTATTACATTCTTTATATCTCAGGAATTATATTAATGAAATATTATCAAACCTCTTTTCCTCAAATACTAGTTAGAGTTCATACAACCTAAGATCAATCAACATGACGGATGTTCGATTTCTCAAACAAAGTGTCACAGTTTAAAGGTGTTGATTTTCTATAATTTATTGATATATTTATTCATCATCTCTCGAACAAAAATGAATGATAATATTTTACTATTTGAACAAGTTACGCCTACAGGTTTTTAATCCAATTTATTTTTGCATGGTAATATTTTGATATTTATTGGTATACTGTTATGATATATACTCTTAAATACAATGAATAAACTATTGTTTGTATTTATATAACTAAACACTGCACAGCTAAAATACGTCCAGGCCACTACAGGACCAAGTTAATTAAATGTGTATGTTTTTTTTAAATTGTGCTTAATGTCCAGTTCTCTTCTTGCTTGACGTCAGTATCTAAATCTTAACTCATAGTTTCTTTTTAGAGCCACTATTTCAGATGAAAAATCTCTATCTCAAATGTTGGGTGACAATAGTGACAGATGCCTAAGGTCAAACGAAACAGGTCAGAGGTCAGGCATACATGACCTTACCTACGTTATAATAGTAATAGGTGAGATATTGAGATTTCAATTCTAAAAAATGTTGCTGTTTTCTCAGTGATGTTTCTAATAGGGTGAATGAAGGAAAGCGACGTCATGCAATGAAAGATATTTTACGTCTAACACCGACCTTTCATTACACAGTCACACATTATAATAAAATTACATTATATAATCATTATATTGATATCATTGAATTGGTTATTTTGTGCCCTTATCAGTGTCAGAATAGCCAGTTGATCCACCCAAGGCCACCATTGTTCTCAATCATTTATCACTACATGTTTGTTCCAATTCTTTTCCAATTTAACAACTACAGTTTAAATTGTAAAAACGGGTCACATTTTAGGCACCACAGCACGTAGGGTCAAGATTTTTTGACACCGTCGTTACTGTACAACTATACTTGATCATCTACAGACGATATATAATGACTGGGATTCAACCTGGACCCTGGATGGCTATTGTTACAAGTTAATTAATCAAGTTGTGTAAAGTATGGCCTATTGTTATAACCTGGTAATTATAGGTAATATTGTCCTCTAGATTGTCTAAGTTATATTTATAGCGACTATTCCACTTATACTAATCGGATAAAATTCTCTCTAAATTTAAAAATAGATTATAACAGACTTGACCTCAATTTTGGATTGTCAGATAATAAACAGTCATAAAGCGACGTTTCGATTGTACTACTATTATCATTAAAGGGCAATATTCGTTTATAAAAACCATCTATTATCATAATGTATACATCTAGTCTCTATACAATAAGATAGTGTATTAACATATATTCCGCCATTCTCTTCCTTTCTTCGTCGAATAATTAGTCAGTTTCACAAACCAATTACATCTTAAAACCTCTATTCCACCTAGTCTAACATCATTCTACAATTTGATTATCTACTTATTATATAGTTATTCCATACTACTTATTATATAGTTATTCCATACTACTTATTATATAGTTATTCCATCTACTATTATATAGTTATTCCATACTACTTATTATATAGTTATTCCATACTACTATTATATAGTTATTCCATACTACTTATTATATAGTTATTCCATACTACTTATTATATAGTTATTCCATACTACTTATTATATAGTTATTCCATACTACTTATTATATAGTTATTCCATACTACTTATTATATAGTTATTCCATACTACTTATTATATAGTTATTCCATACTACTTATTATATAGTTATTCCATACTACTTATTATATAGTTATTCCATACTACTTATTATATAGTTATTCCATACTACTTATTATATAGTTATTTCCATGACCATACTATATTATATAGTTATTCCATACTACTTATTATATAGTTATTCCATACTACTTATTATATAGTTATTCCATAAAACTGAGTTGTTATTATTAAACAATACCAAATCTTGATAATAAACGAACGAAACAAACAAAAAAACACAAAAAAACGACTAATAATTATTATATTAAAAATTCTATTGTTTGAATCTGTTAAAATGGTGTCGAGCCAGTTTCAGACTCCAGATAATCTTTTGTCAATTATAAAACATTATAAAGTTTAATCGTTTTCCAACGAGATTTTAATTCGATTAGAGAGTTAGATTACCAAGGGTTTAACAAATTTACCTCCTTTCACAAGGATTATTCTTTAACTTTAGATTATCTTTTTATCAAGTGACAAACATTGATAGATTAATTATATTTTATATTTCAATATTTCTCAACAGACTAATATCTTAGGTTTTATACACCAGGATCATTCGACCTGGATCTGAAGTTACAAAATTAAATGAGAAGTAGTGCGATTTGAGAATTTGTTTCATTTTCTACCAGGCTAAAACAATTATCACCAAATACTAAAATCAGGTTTATTAACATACATTTACACCCAACATCCTTTTTCACATTTTTTTTGTGTCGAAACGTTTCTAATTGAAAAACAATTTTGTCGGAAGATGTGGGTTTCACATTGTAATAAACAACGCTGTCATTTATTTCTTTAGATATCCGAGTTGAATGAAATGTGCCAGCCAACTCTGTCTGTACCTAATCAACCAAACTGTAAACTATAGTTATAATACAGGACGGAATCCTCCTCTAATATTATTAAATCAATAGGTAAAATCAATCTTGAACTAATTAAGGTAGGTAATTAATAGTCAATGTCGTTCAAATCATCACTCACTGTCAATATACCGGTATTATAACAACGCTACAGCCTTCATTATACAGCCTATCTTTTTAAGGTTTATATAGGTCGAACAGGTTAATTAGGTCATATAAACTCCCGACTGGGTTATTTAGACTCCCATTTAGGTTTAACTAAGTCACGGCCTAGGTTAAACTAGGTTAAATAGACTCCCATTTAGGTTTAACTAAGTCACGGCCTAGGTTAAACTAGGTTAAATAGACTACCATTTCGGTTTAACCAGGTCACATAAACCCCGGCCTAGGTTTAACTAGGTTATATAGACTTCCATCTAGGTTTGACTAGGTTATATAGACTTCCATCTAGGTTTGACTAGGTTATATAGACTTCCATCTAGGTTTAACTAGGTTATATAGACTTCCATTTAGTTTTAATTAGGTCACATAGACTCCTATCTGGGTATAACTAGGTCATATAGACTGCCACCTGGGTTAGTCTAGATCATATAGACTGTCACCTGGGTTAGTCTAGGCCATGTAGACTTCTATCTAAGTTGGACAGTTTCATATAGACACCCATGTATGTTGGACTACGTCATATAGACTCCCATATTTGATGAACTACGTTATATGGACTCCCATCCAGGTTAAACTATGTTATATAGACTCCCATCTACATTGAACTACGTTATATAGACTTCCATCCAGGTTAAACTACGTTATATAGACTCCCATCCATGTTAAACTACGTTATATAGACTCCCATCTACATTGAATTTCGTCATATAGACTCCCATCTAGGTTGAACTACGTTATATAGACTCCCATCCAGGTTGAACTTCGCCATATGGACTCCCATCCAGGCTGAACTACGTTATATAGACTCCGATCCAGGTTGAACTACGTTATATAGTCACCAATCCAGGTTGAACTACCTCATATGGACACCCATCTAGGTTGAACTACCTCATATGGACACCCATCTAGGTTGAACTACGTTACATAGACACCCATCCAGGTTGAACTACGCCATAAAGGCACCAACCTTGGTTGTACTACGTTATATAGACTCCCATCTAGGTTTAACTACGTTATATAGACTCCCACCTAGGTTGAACTACGTTATATAGACTCCCATCCAGGTTGAACTACGCCACATAGACTCCCATCTAGGTTGAACTACGTTATATAGACTCCCATCTAGGTTGAACTACGTAATATAGACTCCCATCTAGGTTGAACTACGTTATATAGACTCCCATCCAGGTTGAACTACGCCACATAGACTCCCATCTAGGTTGAACTACGCCACATAGACTCCCATCTAGGTTGAACTACGTTATATAGACTCCCATCTAGGTTGAACTACGTTATATAGACTCCCACCCAGGTTGAACTACGCCATGTAGACTCCTTTCTAGGTTGAACTACGTTATATAGACTCCCATCCAGGTTGAACTACGCCATAAAGACACCAACCTTGGTTGTACTACGTTATATAGACACCCATCTAGGTTGAACTACGTAATATAGACTCCTATCTAGGTTTAACTACGTTATATAGACTCCCACCTAGGTTGAACTACGTTATATAGACTCCCATCCAGGTTGAACTATGCCATGTAGATTTCCATACAGGATGAACTACTTTTGTCTATGTATATACTTTCTTCATATAAAAGTTAGATTTATTCTTGGAAAACTGTGTTGATCTAAATTTAGAAGTCGTACGATTGTTAACAGTCTCGCTTGCTATTTTACAAGGGAATGTTTTATCATACTATTACGTATAAAGATATAAAATTTTAATTTTAAAAATTTTAGGAAACTTGGGATGCGACGTCCGATGTTCCAGAAAAATAGCATCTAATCCATGCAATTATAAAACATACTTTTTACAATCATCCAGATAGATGGTTCACGGTAAAATATTTACATTAGTCTCAAAAGGGTGAAGAAAATCAGGACGTAAAAATAGTATTTATGATCTTTTTAATATTCATGCTAATTATTCAAATACGTCATAAAAACTTCATACTTAAACCATGGTTAAATTTCAGTATACCTTTAAACTAATACCTGTATAGTACACTATACGTCACATGGCCCCTTACAACTCTAGTACAGTTAGTATTTACCTGGTATGAGTCATGTATAAACAGCGTTCAGGGTCACATAGTGTCGTATTTAGGGGTTTATTAGTGTATCATTATATACGTAGTATAATCAAATACCCATTCTTGATTTCCTTCTTAAGACTATATCATTATTATCAATATACTTCTAAGATTATGGTTTATACAACTTTTAACAGGAACATCGCAAGCTTTATAGACATAATATTAACAACCTGTTTTATAACCGCTAGTCGGGAGATCACTTATATTCTAACACCCTGTATTATAACCGCTAGTCGGGAGATCACTTATATTCTAACAACCTGTATTATAACCGCTTGTCGGGAGATTACTTCATATCCTCTGAACAATCCTGTATTATAACCGTAGATCGAGATCACATATTCTACCTTCAACTGTATGGTTACCTTCTTACCTTGATATTCTCTCAACCGTTACAGTTTATATATCTTACCGTGGCCAATTACAAAATTGAATGTGTTTTCGTATATATGAAGAATAGAATTAGGTATAATTATAGCTTGATGGAATGGCGGTTTATTTATATAATAATTTGACTTATCCCTGTTTATTTCTCAGTTAAAATGAATATCTATCAGCAGTGTACACCAATATATTTATTACGATGTATTATGCAGTATAGCCTGTAGGGTTATCATAGAAACACCCATCTTAGTTCAGGTCAAATTATAAAGATAACTCACACTGTTCACCGTTACTATTTAGTGATATAAATAGACAATAGGGATTCAAACCTTGGGCAGAATAAACCAAACCAGATATATAAGCGACGTTGACTTATAATTAATGTTAATGATGTAAACAAATGTCATGGATCATCTGGTTATTAAGTAAATTAAAAATATCGGTGTGAGAAATGTGCTTAAAATTTAATATCCGATGTTGAAGAATGACTTTATCGGATCAGATCTGTGGTATTTTCTACAAAACCAAGTAGACAAACTATAAGTAAAGTTAACACAACTAATGTCATAATTTAAATATCTTACCACTAGAGTGGTTTAACGACGACATCTCCAACTCTAGTAATTTAAAACACCTGTTAATAAAGACAGTAATTAGTAAGTGAATTATCTTACCTATCTAGGTCTATCATTGTAATTTCCTCGACCGGGCTAGGAGACATTCTGTCTTATCAAAAATGTTTCGATCATAAAAAAGATAGAAAATCACTTGGGAAAAGTTCGGACGGACCAGCCGTCTCTATTAGTCGGGAAAACTTTAGTTACTGACTCACATAATCTTTAACATTGGCTTAACAGACAGTAACAAGTCACGTGATACATGGACCAGATGATCGAGTCATAACCACCATTGATTCTTACATCTTGATAATCTCATCTACTGCGTCATGGATTATCGGTTATGTGATTGGACGGTATATCAAATTATTTATATACCTAGTCTTCATTGTCCAGATATACTAACATATACAATTTACTATACAGTGTTTACATATGATCGAGACTAGAGCAAGAGTATGTAGTTACAGGTTTATATACCAACTGACGTTTATTATTCTGTTATAATATTCAACACATTACATATACGTATATATATAATATATCATAAAATCCTCGACTCATTTTACATATATAGCAAACTAAATGCATCCAGTAAAGAAAACAACCAATCTAATGCCGGTGAATTTACTCTTACGAAATCATCAGATATTTTATACAAGTTTATGATATATATATATCTAATGGAAATGGTGTAAGCAAATAAGAATCAATAAAAGTAATCATTTGGATTCACTGCAAGGGATGTGATAAACTAGACACAAATAAAGAGTGATATCAGGTGTACTGGACGAGTAAGTGATCCCATTTAGACATATCATACCGTGGAAAACTTAATATAGAGATACACTCAGCCCTTTACAAAACCTCGAAAGGACGTTAACTCTCAATTTCACCAACCGCAATATGTTATGACTTTTAATATGTCTGTTCCTTATAATCCAAGTAAAAAGGTAAAGATAACCCTTATTTCAAATCTGTAGCTTAATCTGAAAAGATACCAAATAAACACGAGAGAGGAAAGATGTTTTTAATATGGAGAACAGTTTTATTTGATTCTTACTGTTTCTTAGAATGAACATAAAATTTATATATTTTAATCTTGGTCAATTAAGAGCGTATATTCATCAGCAGATATACCTGCTACCACGAATACCTTAACATAATCTTTGTAAAGTGCCACAAACTAAAAACTTTTCCATATTGATAAATCGATTAAGCGTTTTTCAATTAATTTTTTTAAACTTTCAATCACATGTCCAGTAGAATAATGATGGAATGAATGAATGAAACAGTAGAATAATGATGGAATGATTGAATGAAACAGTAGAATAATGATGGAATGATTGAATGAAACAGTAGAATAATGATGGAAATGATTGAATGAAAGAGTAGAATAATGATGGAATGATTGAATGAAACGGTAGAATAATGATGGAATGATTGAATGAAACGGTAGAATAATGATGGAATGATTGAATGAAACAGTAGAATAATGATGAAATGATTGAATGAAACAGTAGAATAATGATGGAATGATTGAATGAAACAGTAGAATAATGATGGAATGATTGAATGAAACAGTAGAATAATGATGGAATGATTGAATGAAACGGTAGAATAATGATGAATGATTGAATGAAACGGTAGAATAATGATGAAATGATTGATTGAAACAGTAGAATAATGATGGAATGATTGAATGAAACAGTAGAATAATGATGGAATGATTGAATGAAACAGTAGAATAATGATGGAATGATTGAATGAAACGGTAGAATAATGATGGAATGATTGAATGAAACGGTAGAATAATGATGGAATGATTGAATGAAACGGTAGAATAATGATGGAATGATTGAATGAAACGGTAGAATAATGATGGAATGATTGAATGAAACGAGTAGAATAATGATGGAATGATTGAATGAAACAGTAGAATAATGATGGAATGATTGAATGAAACAGTAGAATAATGATGGAATGATTGAATGAAACAGTAGAATAATGATGGAATGATTGAATGAAACAGTAGAATAATGATGGAATGATTGAATGAAACGGTAGAATAATGATGGAATGATTGAATGAAACAGTAGAATAATGATGGAATGATTGAATGAAACAGTAGAATAATGATGGAATGATTGAATGAAACGGTAGAATAATGATGGAATGATTGAATGAAACAGTAGAATAATGATGGAATGATTGAATGAAACGGTAGAATAATGATGAAATGATTGGATGAAATACAGCTGTAGTAGAATATGAATGAAAGTAAATATCATGGTATGTTAATTGAAACTGGTGAATTACTGGATGTTAATGCGGTAATATGAATTGTGAAACTAATTCAATGCTGAATGTTATGACGGAAATGTCGATTTATAAATAGTAACTATGATAACAAACATATGAATTCATGGAGTAATTTATCTATTTATGATGCGTTTAATGATGTCCGGTTAATGTATGTTACCTACACAAATTCTTTTTTATATTTCAACCTCAGGAATCAGAAATTGTTCTATATCATTAATGAGTCAGGTAAGTAATGGTGCCGCACAGAACTTTTTCAGGAAACATGTTTCGGAAAAATCTTGTTTGTTGATAAAACAATGATTTTGCAAAATTGTTTGAAGAAACAGAGTTTAATGTTGAAAATGTTCGGAAATTGTAATTTTTATGTCTTGAATGAAAACATTAGAAAATTTACACTAACAATAAGGTACATTTCATAACGTGAAAATAATTTATGATTTAAATTAAAGTATATGAAAAAATCCAGACGAAGCGGCATTTAAATGAATCTTTGAACAAAAGCATCGATATGCTATAGCATGTATCGGCAAATTAATGGCCTGAAATCAAAACAATGTTTTTTGATTACAATGGACAAAAGTCGTCGTCTGCGCCTAGCTTAAGGCGTCCAGGTGGTAGCCAGATTGAACTGGAACACTGGGTACTGCGGTTTGAATTTGACCTAATTCTCTAATTCTATGACAATCACTATAGATACTAATCTTTGAAACAAACAATAAAAAATACAGGAGTATATTTAACATTTAACAGTTCGAAAAGTCTCTTTGATGATTCTCAAAATTACTTTTTTTTATTTCAATCCTTCCGGAGCAGGAATGACTAGCAAATGAAAGGAGATGGTCGCCGGAATTCCCTCAAATGCACAGAAATATGCCCTAATTTTTTTTTTCGCTTGCAGTTGAGAAACACGGATCTAGACATAGTTAGAATTATTTTCCCAGGGGTTGTGTGAAGGACCCTAGAACTAATTTTAATAATGAATGACAACCTGGAACGTTTCATACATCAAACTAACTAACAGAAGCAGGAAAACAATTCTGATGTTATATCTGAAGATAAACTATAAACTCAACCATTTCAACCCAGGTATCGCGAAGAGAAGAATGAATCACAGAATGATTTACCACACAGAAGGTGACATATAACATCGTATATACCACTGTATCTACAAATTCTGCCATGACAACTGACATACTGTCTTTGATCTTTACAACCAGTGTCTGATATTAGGTGTCACTGACTGACAGTTATTGTTATTTCTATGACAACCCTGATAATTTGTACTATGTAAATTAGGCTTACTTTCTAGATGTATTGGAAGATAGTCATTATAAATATATTCTTTATTTTTATTTTTTTTTTTTTTGTTTAAAAAAAAAGGAAATTACACCAGTTTAATTGGTGTTTAATTGGTGTAAAAAGGGCGAAGAAAAAAAATGATGATTGCTTGATAAAGACGAGAGTATCATCGTCGAAACATCGCAAGTTATGTAATTAAGTAATTGTCATCCATATACATGTCATTCTGTCCAGTTAGTGAATCTACCAATTAAACGATATTACAAAATGTGCAATATATGCATTCTGTTTAAAAAATATCTCGACGACTATATTTTAGTCTATTTGATTCATTTATATGATGAATATATATTTACAAAATAAACCGATACTCCGATAAAGAGTGTATTGGTAATGTTTAAGTTTCATTGATTCTGTTCTCTTTTGAACAAAGGGAGATAACTACGTTTAAGAAAGCAGGAGAATTATTCTACAGGGAACAGAAAAGCAACAGAAAGTAAACGCAGTCCTTTAATAGGACAAAAATGATGTCATGTAAAGGTCAAATATTCCTTAAAGAATTTCTTTAACTTTCAATTTTCTAGATCCGGAGATTTTATCTCACTGGGTTTTGACTTCATGAAATGTTAAATGAAAACCTGATAAAAAGTTTATAAAATAAATATTTTACCAAATGAACAAAAAAATCCTTAAAATATAAAACCATATGAAGACAAAAGATCGACTCTTAGAAAATAAGATAATATCATTTAATCTGTGGAGAAATATTAGAGAATGCTGGAAGAGAACGGGCACCTGCGTCCTGTTATTATCATATTGAATATAATAAAAAAAATTGAGAAGAATACAATTTTTCTATTGTGGCTATAATTTCATTGATTACTACCTTATTGTTAGCCACTGTTAATTATAATCAGATTCAAAGTGAGGGAGGGCGGAACCCATTATGATTAAAGCCTTTTACCAAATTTCAACAAAATCTAAAAAAGATACGAATCTCTGTTTACTCAGAGTTGAATTAAAACTTAAATCCATCAGAATTACAACATGAAACAGTCTGAATTACTAATTAGTTTTGAAAATATTTGTGCAGGAAAATGAGTAAAATTTGATTGTTGTATTTTTCTTAGACATTATATTTTTACTGACCCAGGAAATTTCTTATCCACTGTTATTTTATGTGAATTTGGTATAAATTCGATTCGAAAATTTATGCAAATAATTCTCAATTGGCTAAATAGAAAAAAACTGTAAAAATAATTTTAATTATTTTCTAAACATACAAGTACATCGTAGCTTAGTCAAACTTCTTTCGGGTGAGTTTTTTATGCATTGAATATTCTAATAAAATTGGAGAGATTGTTGGATTAAAACAATGTAATGGTAATATAGTATTCAGAGTGTTGAACACCTGGCATCATTGTTAAATTCTGGAATGTTTTGTAAAATGCCTTCTCTACACGATCCGTTTTAGAAATGAAGTGGAAAAGTCGCCATCAGAGCGTCTAGATATCACTGACAGTGGCATGAAAACTTTTCGTAAACTAATCTACAAACACATGACTTCAAAGCTACATTTACGATTTGATTCTTGTTGTCTCTACTCGGAGCATGCACTAGACATTGGTACTGCATTTGACAGCGTCGTAAACATAAAAACAAGTTAACCTACCTTTCAAACATTGGTGACGGTGGTAGCATCAAATCGTATGGCGGTAGTAATTCTGGATGCGGTTGGTATTGGTCGTACTGGTACGCCGGTTGAGAATAGTGTCCATATTCATCGCTTTCTTCATAAGAACAGCTTCGTCTCCTATAATAAGACGACATTCAGTGAGTCGGGATATCCCAAGCTGTACACTAATATGCATGGTATTATAAAAATAAAATGAAAAGGTATAACTCATGATGAATCCAGCCTACGCCATCACGATTTACTACTCGGGTTCTCTATTTCAATTTAATTAGAACTCTATCTTGTGGTTTCCATCGACGTTTTCTCTCTGATTTACAATGTAGTTTTAATAATCATTCTGTTATAAATAATTGATATATGGGGACGATATCAACCCAAAATAATTGATATATCGGGACGATATCAACCCAAAATAATTGATATATCGGGACGATATCAACCCTAAATAATTCATATATGGGGACGATATCAACCCAAAATAATTGATATATGGGGACGATATCAACCCAAAATAATTGATATATGGGGACGATATCAACCCAAAATAATTGATATATGGGGACGATATCAACCCAAAATAATTGATATATGGGGACGATATCAACCCTAAATAATTGATATATGGGGACGATATCAACCATAATATTGATATATGGGGACGATATCAACCCTAAATAATTATATATGGGGACGATATCAACCCTACATGATTATATATGGGGACCGATATCAACCCTAAATAATTGATATATGGGGACGATATCAACCCTAAATAATTGATATATGGGGACGATATCAACCCTAAATAATTGATATATGGGGACGATATCAACCCAAAATAATTGATATATGGGGACGATATCAACCCTAAATAATTGATATATGGGGACGATATCAACCCTAAATAATTGATATATGGGGACGATATCAACCCTAAATAATTGATATATGGGGACGATATCAACCCTAAATAATTGATATATGGGGACGATATCAACCCAAAATAATTGATATATGGGGACGATATCAACCCAAAATAATTGATATATGGGGACGATATCAACCCAAAATAATTGATATATGGGGACGATATCAACCCTAAATAATTGATATATGGGGACGATATCAACCAAATAATTGATATATGGGGACGATATCAACCCAAATAATTGATATATGGGGACGATATCAACCCAAATAATTGATATATGGGGACGATATCAACCCTAATATTATATATGGGGACGATATCAACCAAATAATTGATATATCGGACGATATCAACCCTAAATAATTGATATATGGGACGATATCAACCCAAAATAATTATATATGGGGACCGATATCAACCCTAAATAATTGATATATGGGGACGATATCAACCCAAATAATTGATATATGGGGACGATATCAACCCAAAATAATTGATATATGCGGGACGATATCAACCCAAATAATTGATATATGGGGACGATATCAACCATAAATATTGATATATGGGGACGATATCAACCCTAAATAATTGATATGAATATCAACCCAAAATAATAATATGGGACTACAACCATTATGATTGACTATATGAGGCAACAACAAAATAATGACATATGGGACATTCAACCAAAAATTGTCACAAAGAGGGACATATAACCATATATTGGGTTTTCAAATGGAGATATCAACCTTAATGGATTGATATAGGCTTCCACCGATCCAGTTCAACCCTATATTGATATATACAACAAACAATATTAGATATGCGGACTTACTCAATACAAAGGACCAAGTTCCACCTCGTAAATTAAATATATACAATCAAACCAATATTGAGTATATGGGACTTCATCTCTAAAAAGGCCCACCACCCAGTTCCGCCCGTATTGAATATATACAACAAACAATATTAGATATGCGGACTTTCTTCCCACCACCCATTTCCCCGGCACACGTATTCCAATATATACAACAAACAATATTAGATATGCGGACTTTCTTCCCACCACCCAGTTCCACCCGTATTGAATATATACAACAAACAATATTAGATATGCGGACTTTCTCCCCACCACCCAGTTCCACCCGTATTCAATATACAACAAACAATATTAGATATGCGGACTTTCTTCCCACCACCCAGTTCCACCCGTATTGAATATATACAACAAACAATAATAGATATGCGGAATTTCTCCCCACCACCCAGTTCCACCCGTATTGAATATATACAACAAACAATATTAGATATGCGGACTTTCTTCCCACCACCCAGTTCCACCCGTATTGAATATATACAACAAACAATAATAGATATGCGGACTTTCTTCCCACCACCCAGTTCCACCCGTATTGAATATATACAACAAACAATATTGGATATGCGGACTTTCTTCCCACCACCCAGTTCCACCCGTATTGAATATATACAACAAACAATAATAGATATGCGGAATTTCTCCCCACCACCCAGTTCCACCCGTATTGAATATATACAACAAACAATATTAGATATGCGGACTTTCTTCCCACCACCCAGTTCCACCCGTATTGAATATATACAACAAACAAAAATTAGATATGGGGAAACTTTCTCCCCACCACCCAGTTCCACCCGTATTGAATATATACAACAAACAATAATAGATATGCGGACTTTCTTCCCACCACCCAGTTCCACCCGTATTGAATATATACAACAAACAATATTAGATATGGAATTTCTCCCCACCACCCAGTTCCACCCGTATTGAATATATACAACAAACAATAATAGATATGCGGAATTTCTTCCCACCACCCAGTTCCACCCGTATTGAATATATACAACAAACAATATTAGATATGCGGACTTTCTTCCCACCACCCAGTTCCACCCGTATTGAATATATACAACAAACAATATTAGATATGCGGAATTTCTTCCCACCACCCAGTTCCACCCGTATTGAATATATACAACAAACAATATTAGATATGCGGACTTTCTTCCCACCACCCAGTTCCACCCGTATTGAATATATACAACAAACAATATTAGATATGCGGACTTTCTCCCCACCACCCAGTTCCGCCCGTATTGAATATATACAACAAACAAAAATTAGATATGCGGACTTTCTTCCCACCACCCAGTTCCACCCGTATTGAATATATACAACAAACAATAATAGATATGCGGACTTTCTTCCCACCACCCAGTTCCACCCGTATTGAATATATACAACAAACAATATTAGATATGCGGACTTTCTTCCCACCACCCAGTTCCACCCGTATTGAATATATACAACAAACAATAATAGATATGGGGAAACTTTCTTCCCACCACCCAGTTCCGCCCGTATTGAATATATACAACAAACAATAATAGATATGCGGACTTTCTTCCCACCACCCAGTTCCACCCGTATTGAATATATACAACAAACAATAATAGATATGCGGAATTTCTCCCCACCACCCAGTTCCACCCGTATTGAATATATACAACAAACAATATTAGATATGGGGAAACTTTCTTCCCACCACCCAGTTCTACCCGTATTGAATATATACAACAAACAAAAATTAGATATGGGGAAACTTTCTCCCCACCACCCAGTTCCACCCGTATTGAATATATACAACAAACAATATTAGATATGCGGACTTTCTTCCCACCACCCAGTTCCACCCGTATTGAATATATACAACAAACAATATTAGATATGCGGACTTTCTCCCCACCACCCAGTTCCACCCGTA
This sequence comes from Nipponacmea schrenckii, assembly GCA_030562195.1. NCBI lineage: Eukaryota > Metazoa > Mollusca > Gastropoda > Lottiidae > Nipponacmea > Nipponacmea schrenckii. Next base: position 41,391,829 of record CM060199.1, on the reverse strand, counting down.
TTGAATATATACAACAAACAAAAATTAGATATGCGGACTTTCTTCCCACCACCCAGTTCCACCCGTATTGAATATATACAACAAACAATATTAGATATGCGGACTTTCTTCCCACCACCCAGTTCCACCCGTATTGAATATATACAACAAACAATATTAGATATGCGGACTTTCTTCCCACCACCCATTTCCCTACCCGTATTGAATATATACAACAAACAATATTAGATATGCGGAATTTCTCCCCACCACCCAGTTCCACCCGTATTGAATATATACAACAAACAATAATAGATATGCGGAATTTCTCCCCACCACCCAGTTCCACCCGTATTGAATATATACAACAAACAATAATAGATATGCGGACTTTCTCCCCACCACCCAGTTCCACCCGTATTGAATATATAACACAAGCAATAATAGATATGGAATTTCTAATAGTGATTTAGTCGCTATAACTATTAAAATTTGGTTCAGGGCAACTTACCCGAAAATAGTTGTTTTTTGTTAAACAGTCCTACACCTACAGTTCGCAATTCTTTACAAGAACTAAATGTATATAGGTGAAAATACGTTTTCGGCCTTGGAAGTTTCATTTCGTGTTTAATGACTATTAATATATATTAACATTGATTCCTGTGAGTTTATAAGTTGCTATCAGTGCCAATATCTTATTTTGCATTTTGCGATTTGTATCGTTAATTCTTGTTTTCATTTTACTTTCGTTGATATTTGTTTTTAATTTATTATCTTTCAACTTGTTTTTATTTATTATCGTTACTACGTATTCTTATCTATTATTGTTAATAATTGTTTTTATTTTATTAAATACTTGGTTAAAACACATCGTATTCTGTCTAAAATACAATATATTTATATTTCTAGTATCACTCCCTTCAATGAAGCAGTTAGGCTAACTGGCGTTTATTTTCGATAAACTGTATTTTGTAACGTGCCGCTATACCGAAACCGTAGTCAAGGCACAACAAAGATGTAAACTACGATCTGTGGTAATATAAACTGTGAATTTGTTATAATAAAATTATCAAATTTTAAATATACGAATTAGCATTATTGGCGTATAAATGATTTATTCAGAATGTCACGTGTCTACTGCGTTTACACCAATGCTAATGAAAACATCGTTTAATTCTAGAATAATGTATAATCAATGAAAACATATAATCATATAAAGCTGATGGTCTAAATGTGATGTTTAAGTTGGAAAATAATGTAAAGTTTTCTGACCCAGGATATTGTAGTATTACCAAACTACCACAAACCACGTTAAATAGAAAAAAACAACTCAGATTTCAGACAAAAATTGAAATATATAGAGCTAAAATATGACGAGAAAATTGGAATAAAATTAAGAATAAGATTTTGATTTAAAACTATTTTATGGTTAACGGTAAAGTTGAAATACGCGTACATTCACGCACGTTTAGAATCAACTGTAATTGTAAGTACTGGAAAACATTTACATGTATATTATTACCTTTTAGCATGGTTAACTTTATAAAATGATAATGAGGACTAAACAAGCTGATAGTAATTTCAAAATAAAGCAAGTTTTTGTTGATTGAGGTATTGATATGAGGTATACTTTGAACAGGAGAAAGTTGGCAAGATACACTTTAAATAAACATTGACTTTATTTTCAATGTACGAAAACCTTTGATAATATCCATTAATGATTGTTGTGGGCCGTATACAACTAGACGATGGACAATTGACGAAATAAGTCGCAAATGACAACAATCTACACGTATAAACATTCAGTGTCGCCGAAGGGAAGTAAAGTAAAATAGATTATAAAGATATCCAATAAAGAAACCTGTGTAACTGATAGAATTATATATTATGAATCTGACAAGGTTCTGGTTCTACCTTGACACGATGCTATTTTCTCGGTGTATATTATGTAAAACTTAAATTTTATTACTGTAGAAAAGAAATAGAAATAAGTTAACTTACATTCTGGTTGCTCGGTATACTTGACTTACTGATGCACCTTCTTTCTGGGATCCAACTCTCACTTCACACACAATTACAAAACAAATCACTCAATAAAACCTGAAGATTCTACGGTATGTTGCAAGATCTACAAAAATATAATTTGTAACTTTATAAGAACACCTAATGAAAGTCTGAATTTCTAGCATGAAACAAGAAACCCTTCTTTCATAGGTTCTTTTGAATTTTAATCTCTCTTTACATCGAGTCGTTTCATTGGTTGATCAGTCTTACTCTCTCTTTCTTATAGCTTCTCACTATATTCCAAACTATAGCAACTCACAATTTTACAAATTAATTTCTATTTAATTTCCATTAAAGAGACATGGAATCTAATCCCGTCTTTTCTTCTTAAAACATTTGATCGTCTTCGTTTTTTACAGAAAGAAATATCTGATCAGTTTTTTTTTTGAAATAAAATGTCAGTCCTAAAAGTTATTAGAAACCAATTTAACAAACTAATTTAATCGTTAATATTTTCAAGCAAAAGTGATGCTTTTTTTAAAAGTTTGGTTAGTAACAAATAATCTCGGTTTCATCGACAGTTACATCAAAACTTGATCAATTCGGATGTTGTCTGAATTTGAAAATTGAAATTTGAGTGTATATTTTGTCTGATCATGTGTAATTGTGGACAGATGCGATGTATCTTTATATATTCTGACATGGCCACAAGCGATCAACAACAAGTTTGATTGAATAGAAACCTCGTGAATCAGCTTCACTAATTATCATTTTAAAATGAATCATACTTCTCAAGATCTCTTATAAAATACAATACAATGAAATCTAGATATATACGTTTCTAAAACTATAAATATTACGCCGAATCTACTCTATAATTCTCTACCACTCACGCAAAGCCAATTAAAAAGGGGACTAATTAATCCAAAGTACGCATTTTAATTTTTCATCAATAACAATTCTCTTTTTACGACTTGATTTATCGTAAAATAATAATAATAATAATAATAATAATAATAATAATAATAATAATAATAATAATAATAATAATAATAATAATAATAATAACAATAACAATAACAATAACAATAACAATCACAATCACAATCACAATCACAATCACAATCACAATCACAATCATAATCATAATCATAATCATAACCATAACCATAATAATAATAATTTCTCTTGAGAACCAACAGGTGTAGGCACTGTCAGTGGTTTCTATAAAGTTAGACCGACCTACAATGTACTGTCTGTTCATTTAACTAATACTACTGTATCTGTATCAAGGGAGGTAACTGGTTTAATACTGGGTTCGGTTTTAGGCTCCACGAATTCATTTGCGGTCCGTTTTAATTTTAATTCTCAGTCTATAACTTATTCCAGAAATCTCGTTAAAATATTTTCAATATGACACATAAAAGCCTGACCAATACTTAGTTTCTTTACAAAAATTACATATAGCATGAACATGAAAATGTATAAATATCCAAAAGGGGGGGGGGGGCATCTTCTAGGAATATTATCAAAATTTGACAAGAAATAAAGACTGTTGACTATTTATATTCGCATTTACAAAAGGAAAATTGGAAATTGTATCTGCAATGAAGCATGTATAGCACCTACATGTGTAAATAGAAATACCATAACGACATGGGATACGAGTAGATAACTGTAAATATTTAATCGACTACAAAGGAATTATCCCCTCAATGTCTCTTTGAATTCAGCACTGTTTCTGCTAGAGTGGCATCTCGCACCTCCCCCATACCTAATATTCAACTCTACCTCTAACCCTACCTAACCCTGAGTTCTGAAACCACTTTTTTAGGGTGGTGAATGGCTCAGTGGTTAGCGAGTTGGACTGTCGTCTGCTAGGCGACTAGGTGTCGTGGGTTCGAATCCCGATCGGTGCGAGGAAATAAAAATTAGGTCTGATTCCTAGGCCCGTGCTTTCCCGGAACTACGAGATAGTAGTCCCCCCCCCCCTATCTAACCCTACCTAACCCTCCCCCATACCTAATATTTAAATAATTTAATTTGTTAATTGTCTAATGTTATAAAGTATAATTGACTTGTGTTTTGTTTGGGATCCATCACATTATTAGCTTCGTCTTTAATACCATCCCTATTAAAATATCAGCTTAATAACCGATATAGTCAAAATTAAAATTATTTTAATATTTCATTATAATTTCATACCGACTCGAGGAGATTGTCCGAAACATTCTAATTCTATCACTCTATTATACAACAGGTAACTTATCAATAAAACTATTTCACAACACACATCTTATCAATAGAACTATTTCACAACACACATCTTATCAATAGAACTATTTCACAACACACATCTTATCAATAGAACTATTTCACAACACAAATCTCATCAATAGAACTTTTTCACAACACACACCTTATCAATAAAACTTTTTCACAACACACATCTTATCAATAAAACTATTTCACAACACACACCTTATCAATAAAACTATTTTACAACACACATCTTATCAATAGAACTTTTTCACAACACACATCTTATCAATAAAACTATTTCACAACACACACCTTATCAATAGAACTATTTTACAACACACATCTTATCAATAAAACTATTACACAACAAACATCTTATCAATAGAACTATTTCACAAAACACATGTTATCAATAGAACTATTTCGAAACACACATCTTATCAATAGAACTATTTCGAAACACACATCTTATCAATAGAACTATTAAACAACACACATCTTATCAATAGAACTATTTCACAACACACATCTTATCAATAGAACTATTTCACAACACACATCTTATCAATAGAACTATTTCACAACACACATCTTATCAATAGAACTATTTCACAACACACATCTTATAGTTTTGCGAAGAGGATTCATAAAGATCTCTCCAACAACTGTAAAATGCCTTTCTTTTCATTTTCCTGTATACAGCAATATTTTGTACTATTATCCAGAAAAGATCAAGAGAACAATGCCACGAAGTTTGCCTGAGACCAGCTGGAATAAAATATCTTCGTGAACTAATGCTAATCTATGATGTTATATCTGTTCTCTGCTTGTGAACTAATGCTAATCTATGATGTTATATCTGTTCTCTGCTTGTGAACTAATGCTAATCTATGATGTTATATCTGTTCTCTGCTTGTGAACTAATGCTAATCTATGATGTTATATCTGTTCTCTGCTTGTGAACTAATGCTAATCTATGATGTTATATCTGTTCTCTGCTTGTGAACTAATGCTAATCTATGATGTTATATCTGTTATCTGCTTGTAAACTAATACTAATCTATGATGTTATATCTGTTATCTGCTTGTAAACTAATACTAATCTATGATGTTATATCTGTTATCTGCTTGTAAACTAATACTAATCTATGATGTTATATCTGTTATCTGCTTGTCAATGTCCTTCAAGTCTTGTGAAGAAAATGTTTTTTGTTTCTGGTTAAACTTCACGTTAGCCACATAAATTCATAGACGACTGAAGTAAAGACGAAGTGTCGGTTGAAAAACAGCAATATTCTCAGTATTCACCAGTTTAAAAAGTACCCGTTTGCTTTTACAAATATTATTTGATGAAAAATATTTTTCATGACAATAATGTGAAATAATGTACAAGCTAACCAACAAATGATGGAGTTGAAATAAAGAATGAAGTCGAAGTATTGGACGTCTAGTGATGCCGAGTATATTATATTTGTACGAATCTAAATCATAGCAAGCATAATTTACTTACAAGTTAATTCAATAACAGAAAGAGTATGTATATCATATTCAATACATTTCTTGTCTTAAAACTCGTTTTAAAAAAAATACAGAATTGTCTAATCGAATACAGAAATATAAAGCAAATGGCTGTAAATAAACAAATGAACACTATAACAAGAAAAAAGATTTGTTTTTAAACAGAAAACAGGTGCATTAATCGATTGGTTATACTTAGTTAATTAATAATAGAAATAGGAATATGGTAAAACTCTCCTACACTCCACTAGCAGGTGCCCGTCATCACGTCATATTATCAGAAGACTCGGATTATTTCTGCGGTCCAGTCTTTTGTTCGTGTTTAATATTTTGATGGAGATTTTAAAAGCTCAAGACCTATCGTGACTCGACTATTAAATAAAGCAGGGGGGATTACTCTCATATTAACAATATTTTTTATAATAATTAATATCTCTATTTCTCTAACACGTGTCAATAATCATTATCATAATAACACAGGGCGGTAACTGGCTCAAAAAATGTACTTTTTGTCACTTTACAATAATAATACGGTCATTGTATTATCATTAAACCAATTGAAAGCGAACTGACGGTTAGGTAAAGGCTTTAAAGCCGACTCTAGACCCATTTTAGAAAGCATTCACCGAGCCACCAGACTCACGCTTTCTCTGTTAGACAGCATGTCCTTGTGTTACCTTTTATAAAAATCTAAAATCATATTTCATAACCTAAACCTAGAAACTCGAATTTTTATCGCTAAGCTTATCAGAAGTAGACATGACGACTCACAAGCAGATTGTGAAAACGAACTGTGAATAAGTTCTATATTGTGTTTTATTTTTCACAGCTCCTTTCATGGTTGTATTAGAAGGTGTATGGCCTAAGGGGGGGGGGGTGGAGTTATACTCATAGTACAGACGTACAGACTCAGGCAAAGTCAGTTGTTATACATCTCTTCTCGTCAAACTTCAGTGTGTACCGAGCATTATCTTAACCACGTAAATAGAGCGAAGTGGATGTAGATAGTATTATTATATAATATCAAATCATACTAAGATTGAATATAATATTTTATTCTACGAGATATCTTCATCATACTTTATTATAAAACAACATAGATTGATACCGTATTGCAATAGTTTGGGCAAATTAATTAATTTGTTATGAAACATAGAAAACTTCATTCTACAATGATACAACTGAAGTGTTCTTGTGGATAACTGACAATCAAATCTTTCTCTGGCTTTATATAACATATTTTAAACGGTAAAATAATAATTTTAGGCTTGTATGATTACATTGTGGAGTTTGAGGGTGTATTTGAGTTGAGAGTCGAGTTTAAGGTGGTATTTATTGGAGGTACTATGGTGGTTGGTGGTGACGTCATTAGTGGTTTCTGGGTACTAACTACTGGGTATCCACAGTGACAGACTTTATCAATACAGTGCATGCCTTTGTCACAACTACAACCTAGTTTAATGGCGTCGTGTTCACATTCCGATCTAGAGTCGCAAGAATCTGGAAATAAAACAAAGATTTTTATTATCAGAGACAATACAATCAGAGACAATACAATCAGAATAAAGACAGTTCATTCCGACCTTCTAAGGCCCTGTTAAGTATAAATAAAAATTGGGATTTAAGTTATGTAGCCAATAGGTTGGTTTTGCACACGTTCAGGATTTTTCTCGCCTTTCCTTCGATATTGTCGTCAGAGGATTACAAATGGTCGTCATTCAGTGTTACGGGGCTATTGGACACAGAGTCCTGAGCTTATAATATTTGTGTCCAGATGGCAGTGAATAGTCTATAAAGACAAACATTGAATTGTAATTACCGTCTGTAGAACATTTAGAAACACAAGTACATCTATCATGGGAACATACAACATTATGGGCGGGATCCAGACACGCTGTATCTGTACAATCCTCAGTATGCTTACATCTTTCACTCACTGTTACAGCTGGATAATAAATAAAATAGATTACAGAAATAAATAGATAACTTGTGAACAGAAATAAATAGATAACTTGTGAACAGAAATAAATAGATAACTTGTGAACAGAAATAAATAGATAACTTGTGAACAGAAATAAATAGATAACTTGTGAACAGAAATAAATAGATAACTTGTGAACAGAAATAAATAGATAACTTGTGAACAGAATAAATAGATAACTTGTGAACAGAAATAAATAGATAACTTGTGAACAGAAATAAATAGATAACTTGTGAACAGAAATAAATAGATAACTTGTGAACAGAAATAAATAGATAACTTGTGAACAGAAATAAATAGATAACTTGTGAACAGAAATAAATAGATAACTTGTGAACAGAAATAAATAGATAAATTGTGAACAGAATAAATAGATAACTTGTGAACAGAAATAAATAGATAACTTGTGAACAGAAATAAATAGATAAATTGTGAACAGAAATAAATAGATAACTTGTGAACAGAAATAAATAGATAAATTGTGAACAGAAATAAATAGATAACTTGTGAACAGAAATAAATAGATAAATTGTGAACAGAAATAAATAGATAACTTGTGAACAGAAATAAATAGATAAATTGTTTACAGAAATGAAATCATTTTATTTCATTTTGTGTAATTCAAATTTATTGTTTTAATTCATTTATAGGCTTAAGTTTTTGAAATCTCCTTTCTCCCACCCGTTTTGATTTTAGCATGCCTATGTTTTTCCTATTTTTGGTCTAGATGTAGAATTTGTAGCATTTTTTCAACGAGATTTCTGGATAAAGGTTGAATTTTGTAATTTAAAATTGGAAACATATGCCACATAAATTAAAGGTGTAAATTTAATCTTCAATCAGATTAGTGTTATAAAGTTATGAGACTTAAGCCCGTTTCAATGTTTATTTTAGATTTTCCAAATAACATTTTCGCTTGCATCTCAATATTCTTGTCCACATTATTCCATTTAGCCCTCTTATTTTTTTTAGTGTCTTTAGTCGAGGCTTTCACTGTATCCTCGAACGTTGACATTGTGAAAATGTATTGGAAAAGAAGGTTCAATTCGGTAGGGGGTCTTCAAACCAAATAAAAGGAAATAAAACGAGCATACCTATAATAATAGCTAAAATTACTAGAATCTTCATCTCACTGTAGTTGTATATGTAGATTAGTTCAATTCTGTCAGTTTATAATCAATTGTTGAGTTTTATATAATCTAATGCCAGTCCAGTTGCACAAGTTCTCAATCTTATCACGACCTTGTAAATGTCGAACAGAACTTGTTGATTACTAGCGCAGACAAACTTACTGAGCATTTATCATAAGTACTTCGAGGAGACTTGTGGCTTTTACCATCGAATCTTTTACCATTACCAAATTCTACAGTTCATCCTTGCCACAACAACCGCTTCTCTTCATTTTATCAACTAATTCTTTTCGAAATAGACGCACAGATTCCACATTTCGTAATATAAGTAAATGATAAACTCAATTGTACAAGCACAAATATCATTTTGGGTTCGTTTTAATTATCATTATAAGTAAAACTGTCTCATAACACTTTAATAAACCTGGCCAACACATAACAAACCTTAAAGATGGGTTGCCTCATTAATTAGAGCCAAAGTAAGCTTACTAATTGATTAATTGGGATTTCTAATGAATAATCCATGTATTCTCAAGTTCAAAAGACCTATGTGGACGTAGAAATGCTAGTGGAATCCATTTGACTCTGATCTGCTTTGAAACGCTAAATTTAGATTCCATGTTTGTTCACGTGAACAAATGACGTCATATGAATGAAGGCGTCTAAAAATTGATTTTGTATTTTATTATTAGTGAGTTAAAAATTATTAAAATTAATTCATAATGTTTTACAAAACGATATTTAAACGTTTTATTGCTTTTTGCTAGAGATAATAAATGGAAGACCAAAATGCCATTGTTTTTGTGGAAAATATTAAGGAATGTGGGCAATAACAACAGCGTCCGGTTACGTCATGATTTATGTACCGAATTGACAGACTGGATGATCAAAAAAAAGATCAACGACATTTGAGACTTGATGTACATACCCTACCGTGGGAATTCCGGTCATAATTAGTCCTAATTACGAGTTCATTAATGACATGTGGGACCATCTGGTATTTTTCACAGTCATTAGAACACCTCTACTTTCTATTGATATAAGTATTACCGGTCCAATTATGGTTATATATATATATATATATATATATGAAAATAAGGGAAGGCAACTTTAAGATTATTCCGATTGAACAGATTTACGAACAACCTGGTAATGATTCAAAGAAAATCGCCTTTTGCGCGAAAATGATGGATAAATAAATTACAAACTATGTATCCCTTAGCAATTAACATTGACCTCTAGTTTATGCCCTTTGTTAAAAAATACAACAATACAGCTGTTCAAGTTCTCCGAATATTTATCCATCTTTACAAAGAATTGCAAGAAAAAGTTCCAACAGTCTTTACAAATGATTTAGTGATAGCCTATACCCGAAATAAAAATTTAAAAGATATTTTAGTCCGTGGTAGATTTCTTGGAAATTAGGTAATCTGTAATCTGCCTTGAGGTCTAAATTCTATAGTGATTGTCAGTATGTTAGTTTAGTCAAGATGTTTTTTAGGGAGGTGAGGGGTGGCTGTTCATACATAGTCACATAGCCCTATACATTGGAGCAACATCCACTCCTCAAACACTGTGCACCTGAGTTACATTAAACGCTATTGTGATTTTATGTCCATGTAAGAGTTATCTCGCTTTCACTCACAGTGTCTGTCATTAGCTCATTTTTTTCATCATATCTCCTATCTAGATTAGATAATCTATGTGTATAAAAAGTAACCGTGGTATCAGAGACATCATAAAACGTAGATTATCTTTTTATTCTAAATTTAAGACATGGTCACAATTCACAGAGAATTGTCCTTTACGTTAACTAAAACACTTAATCTATCTAAATTAGGGTATCTACACGTATTATTTGTCGAATCCCTCATATGAAATTAAATCTCAAATTGCGTACTTAATAAGTAACCATTGAAAGATCAAAACCGAATTTTTAAAGACATATGCTTTACCGCAAAGTTTCTATGGTAAATTGTGTTGAAATTTGAGCAAACTATTCTTACATCTGATAGAACTTCTTACGGGTTCACTTACTTCCGATTTTGCCTTTATTTCCAAAAGATTTCCATTCAACAGAATTGTCATGTATTTGAAACATCTATGTTTGGACATTTAGAAGTAACGTAATACGACGTAGGTTCAGCTTGAAAAACAAACTAGGAACTAAGTTCATCTTAAATCATGAACTACAAACTAGATTCATCTAGTTTACCGAATTACGAACTAGATATAGCTTTTTTAACAAACAACAAACTAGATACAGCTTGATTAACAAACAACAAACTAGATACAGCTTTTTTAACAAACAACAAACTAGATACAGCTTGATTAACAAACAACAAACTAGATACAGCTTGATTAACAAACAACAAACTAGATACACCAGATGGTCAAGTGTAGTGGGTTATGGTATTTCAGAAAACAAAAGGACACTGTTCTATCTTTAGTTTAGTGCATCAAACAGCTGTTCAGGTTGACAAAATAAACCAGATTGATTTGATAAAGTGTAACCAATTCTGTGAGAAGGGAAGACATTCAAGATATAATCCATGTTGTAAATTCAAGTCTATTCAAGACAAGATCTTCCTAAAAAAAACACCATGGCGAGTATAATTTTGATTTTTGATTTTTGGACACGAATAAAGAGGGATTAATGTCAACTGGGGCTTTGAAGCAGCTTTCAGGATCAAGTCCTAGACAGTGGAACCCATTGCTAACCAGTTCCAACTACTCATTTTATTCATCCACTGGATTGACAGACAGAATCTGGAAAAATATAAATAAATGAATAAGTATATAGCCAAGCTATGTTTTTTAATGAATAATTTGTGGAACATTGCACTGTTGAATATAATATATATATATAAACAATAGAAATAAAATCTTTGAAATAAATCAATATAATGAAATGATTTGGAGTTTAACATTCTACATCTTGATACCACCAATATGACCTAATGAAGTTGAGACAAACCAGGACAGAATCTCTGGGTAAATCTTCACCTGCAATAACAGCAGTAATCCACACAGGTCTCCCTTCTCAGATCCCAGTAAAGTGGAATGGAAAGGGAAGCTAGAATCGAAATGTAAACTCTATTTGGAAATAGAAATTGAGACCTGTGGTAAAATGCCAGCTCTTCTTCAGCTAAAATAGTCTTCCAATCATCCAATCATTTCAGAGTCTGACATAAGAAATCCAAAAACAGTTGGGCAAGGTGGTAGAGAGGGACTTCGACAGTCTGGAATTTTGCACTTTGTCTCAATGGGTTGTTACGGCAGAATCATCATTTTACTTGTTCAAATTAGTTTTTTATGGCTTAGAATATTTTATTAATATATGGCCTGATTAAAGAGGTATTATTGTATGAAGGTCGCAGCTCACATTTCAACTATGTACTTCCTTGAACCAGTTCTGATTCCCGCCATAATAGGAAAATATATTAATGTGTAATGTTTTTATTTTTGACCATAGTTCCTCGTTTAATTTATATAAAATCTTGTTAGGAATTCATTCATTATGTTCTTTAAGATTTTGTGCTGGCTGACTTGTAATTATTAGAATTTGTCCATTAAATGCACATCAAAAGAATTTTCATTATTGTGACAACACTTCAAAGGCATCCGTTACATTAACACGTGAATTGCTGGAATTTTCTATGTTTGTGTTCTAAGTAAGAGCAATTATTGACAAGTTTAGGCTACTATTTTCTTATGATATTATAACTATATTGTCGCAAGAGGTTTAGGTTGTCATTCAGTGTTGACATTCTGCAGTTTAGGAAAATTAAGTTTGCTTTTATTATATTACGAATGCCTGTGATTTATACGGAAGCGTTCTGGGGCCATAGAAACAGAAAAAAAAATATTATCAATAATTTTAACTTACAATGTCAAAAATTAAACCAATTAATTATTTATTTTCATACTTTTCTCGGAATTAAATCAAAATTTAATTTAATTTCGACATACTTTTCTCGGAATTAAATCAAAATCATTTAATTTCGACATATTTTTCTACAAATATATTCATTTATTTTACATATACTTTTCTCGGAATTAAAATAAAAAACCACATTATACTAGTATACATCACTCTACACAATTATGCATTTTAGTGTAGTTATTATAACTGTTCGTGTCGCCGCAGTCCCCTAGTTTTCCCGATTCCCCATGGACATATTACCGAAGTCATCGGCATGGGAGATTGTTAATAGCCGCCTAGAAACTTGGGACAATTGTCACTTAATCCTTGATTGGAGGGTGGCCTGAAGTTTTATGAAGATAGTATGCTTATTCTCTTCGATTTTTTTATTCATCCTGTTTTATTTCTGAAAAGTGACACGATTAGCTGAAAAAGAGTTCTTTCAGCTGACAAAACAAATGTCATTCGACTTAGGGAATCAGATTTTTTATATTCAATTTACTTATACTTTTGTTTGCAATAAAATGTATTTTCTGATATTTTAAATTGTGTTTTATGTTCAATTACCATTTAAATCAGAACAAACAGCTTTGACTGGAAAAGTACCTAAGGTCTAACATTTATAGCCATTGCTATTGCATTATATTTATTGCCTTTTTCATTTAATTGCAGGCGAACCTACAGTAAGGTTTTTCTTTCAATTAGGTTATTATCAGCTCTACAGACACGCCTTTCGGTATTGTTTCAAAAGGCAATTGATACTCGTCTCATCAATCGATAACCATGCGAGCTAGAGTACATAAATGTTAAACGTTACAGCTACGTCGTTATTCATTATTTCGAGTTCACGGAGTAGTATTTTTAGCGCTCAACAAAGTATCTTGAGCGTTATACATTTACACAGTACTTTACAACGTCCTACACTACTATCACTGTAATATACACGGAACGGGGGGGAGGGGGGGGGGGGTGATTGCAGATTCCTCACTGCCCTCGAAAGCATGGGGAACATTCTTAAAAACATTTATTTGACTGTCAAGCAGAACATATCCATGAAGAAATGTGATCTTTTTGGAAGTTGCCATGGTAACACGAATATGGGACCTCAGAGTCCCTTTAGATATATTATTCAGATTGATGATTCAGAATCTGAAGATTGACTTTCGTTAAAAACTAATTCAGTGGCTTGATTTAGATCATATTATCTTTTCGACATCTTATTAATATTCTGTACATTTAAAACATCGAAAATTGCATAATTATTGATAATTGCAATATTTAATAGACAAGAGAACTATGTATTAGACGTCCAGTGAGACTTTGTAGTCCGAGAGGGTATGTCCTACGGGGCCATCAAGTCCCGTTTATAAAATGACTTACAAATGATAGCAAAATTAAAAATGATCAAAATTTAGTTTTCTTGATATTATAGGTTACATACACTACCAGGAGAAAAAATTCTAATTATTCTAAATCAGATAAAAATATCACTATCTATCAAAATAATATTTATCAAAAGGAAAAGTCTCGGACCATGCTGTTAAAAGGGAATTCCCGAGTTTGAAGGTCATCACAAAGTTCAGGGTCAATGGGAGATTCCATTGTTTTGTTCATTTTGATAATTATCTAGTTAATAAATGACTGAAAGGTCCCTTCAAGCTTCTTGGTTGTGGGACTCTACAGTCCCGTTAGACTGAAAAGGGTTAACAAAAAAAAAATATTTTCTGAGACTGATTGATACATTGAAATTAATGGAAAACTAGCATCTGCTTGAACACAAATCTAAAATAAGTGGAAAATAATGATTATACTGTTATGGGTTTTTAGTCTACCCTGGACTAAAATATCACTTAAATTTCTATTACGCTTAAAAACAATAATTAATTTTTCGTGGAAAATATCAGGAAAAATGTGATGGAGGCGTTTATACAGTTCTTTGATAATGGGTATGGCTTGGATGTACTACTGAAAAGTATAACAAAAGGAATTATCTGACAGTCAACTTGAACATTTAATCCATTGGGTTTCATCGCATTTAGTTTATTTATCCAGTAGTTTTCTCTAAGCAGTCGAAAAGTTCTAGTTGGAATATCAGTCTGTTCAAAAATTTGTTCAATAGGGGTGATTCTTGCATTATTTATGTGATGGTCTGATCGGTTGAAATGTTTAGCTACAGTTTTATCCAAATTATGATTTATATCAAATCTATGGAATCGAGTTCTCAATTTATTTTTTGTTTCTCCAATATAGTGTTTTTGACAAGCTGTACACGATATGAGGTAGATGAAATTGCTACTGTCACAAGTAAAGTTTTCTTGTATGGCAAGTTTGGCATTTTTAGAGGTATTGAAAAAGAAGGGAGTGGAGTTGAAAAAGGGACAAGTTAGACAAGAGAATAGTAGTGATGAGTGATGTATAGTAGTGTAGAGTGATGTATAGTAGTGTAGAGTGATGTATAGTAGTGTAGAGTGATGAATAGTAGTGTAGAGTGATGTATAGTAGTGTAGAGCAATCTGCAGTAGTGTAGAGTGATGTATAGTAGTGTAGAGTGATGTTTAGTGGTGTAGAGTGATGTATAGTAGTGTAGAGCAATGTATAGTAGTGTAGAGTAATCTACAGTAGTGTAGAGTGATGTATAGTAGTGTAGAGTGATGAATAGTAGTGTAGAGTGATGTATAGTAGTGTAGAGTGATGTATCGTAGTGTAGAGTGATGGGTAGTAGTGTAGAGTGATGGGTAGTAGTGTAGATTGATGTAGAGTAGTGTAGAGTGATGTATAGTAGTGTAGATTGATGAATATTAGTGTAGAGTGATGAATAGTAGTGTAGAGTAATGAATAGTAGTGTAGAGCAATGTATAGTAGTGTAGAGCAATCTACAGTAGTGTAGAGTGATGGGTAGTAGTGTAGGGCAATGTATAGTAGTGTAGTGTAGAGGGGTATAGTAGTGTAGAACAATCTACAGTAGTGTAGAACAATCTACAGTAGTGTAGAGTGATGTATGATGGTGTAGAGTGATGTATAGTAGTGTAGAGTGATGTATGGTAGTGTAGAGTAATGTATAGTAATGTAGATTGATGTATAGTAGTGTAGAGTGATGTATAGTAGTGTAGAGAAATATACAGTAGTGTAGAGTGATGTATAGTAGTGTAGAGTGATGTATAGTAGTGTAGAGTGATGTATAGTAGTGTAGAGTGATGGGTAGTAGTGTAGAGCAATCTACAGTAGTGTAGAGTGATGGGTAGTAGTGTAGAGCAATCTACAGTAGTGTAGAGTGATGGGTAGTAATGTAGAGTGATGTATAGTTGTGTAGGTGTATAGTAGTGTAGAGTGATGTATAGTAGTGTAGAGTGATGTATAGTAGTGTAGAAAGATGTATAGTAATGTAGAGTGAAAAATATGTCGAAAATAACTAATTTTGTTTTAGTTCCGAGAAAAATGTCGAAATTATATCAAAACAATTTATTTCGAGAAAAATATATCGAAATTAAATCACCAATCGATTTGTTGTAGACATAGTAAATTATAATTAATGATAATAAATAATTTTCTTCTTCTGTTACTACAATTTATTTCGAGAAAAATATGTCAAAATTGAATTATAAATTGGTTTAATTTGACAATAATATTATTTGTTTTTTCTGTTAATATGGCCCCAGAACGCTTCCGTAGATTTAACGGTTGATATTTAATGAAATTTTACTACACAATAGTCAATGTTGTTGAGAACTGTAAAAACGAGTATTCTCCCTTCAAGAGATAACTCTATTATACGGTTCTCAACATTAAACTGTAAATACAGCTATAAAAAAAGCTAACCCTAATGAGAACTGTATAACTCCCTTCTAATCTAACTATACTAAATTTAATTATGTTGAGATTTGTATAATAGAGTTAACTCCCTTCTAATCTTACTACACTAAAGTTAATGTTGTTGAGAACAGTGTAATAGAGTAATCTCCCTTCCAATCTTATTGTATAAGATTTAATATTGTTGAGAACTGTAAAGTAGAATAATCTTCCTTCTTATTTGACTTTACTATAGTAAATGTTGTTGAGAATTGTAAAATAGAGTTATCTCCCTTCCAACCTAGCTTATGTTAATTTAATGCTGTTAGGACTTTATAATGCTTTTGAGATTCTATAATAGAGTTATCTCTCTTATAATATAGCCATAAGTAAACTTTGAGCACTGTAAAATAGAGCTATCTGCCTTCTAATCTTACTATGCTCAAGTTTAAGTTGATTAGAACTGTAAAATTAAGTAATCTCCCTTCTCATATTAATATACTATAGTCAATTTTGTTGAAGACTGTAAACTTCTTAATCTTCCCTTAATCTAACTCTACTAATGTTTATGTTGTTTAGAAATGTATTAAAGATATGTCTATTTTATGTTATAGCTGTTCTAAAGTTAATGTTGTTGAGAACTGTATTATAGAAATATCTCAATTTTTATACTGCTCGAAGAAAAAGTAACATTAGTGAGAACTGAATAATAGAGTTACCCCCCTTCTGCTATAACTATACCCAAGTCAATGTTGTTGAGAACTATGAAATAGAGTTATCTCCCTTCTAATCTTACTACACCAAAGTTAATGGTGTTAATAACAGTACAATAGATTTATCTCCCTTCAAATTTTACTAAACTATAGTTAACGTTTTTGAGAACTATAAAATAGAGTTATCTCCAAACAAATCTATCTATACCAAATTTAATGATATTGAGAACTGTAAAAGGTATATTAGAATTGAGATAACTCTATTATACGTTTCTCAACATTAACTTGACAACCAGTGAAGAGTTTTCTACCTTCTGATACAGCTACAAAAAAATGAAATCTAGCTATTCTGAATTTAATGCTGGTCTAATCTTACTACACTTAACTTAATGTTGTTTAGATCAGTGTAATATAAACTTATGTCTCTTCTAAATTTTCAATAGTATAGGCAATGTTAAAAACTTTATAATAGGGATATCTCTCTTCAAATCTATTTTAATACACCCACATGAAATGGGGGCGTATATTGTCGACACC
Organism: Nipponacmea schrenckii; assembly: GCA_030562195.1. NCBI lineage: Eukaryota > Metazoa > Mollusca > Gastropoda > Lottiidae > Nipponacmea > Nipponacmea schrenckii. The sequence continues at coordinate 41,373,994 of CM060199.1, read as the reverse complement.
TATGTCCGTCCGTCCGTCCACAATTGCTCGTAAACACTCTAGAAGGCCCAACTTAGTGAAATACTTGATTCGATCTTCCCATTACAAACTAAATCTGTTATATTACGCCCAAATACTCAATGGTTTAACAACTCAATTATCGAAGCCAAAAGAGATCGTAATAAGGCTGAGTTAAAATGGAGGAAAACCAAACTGCAAATCCACAAAGACATTTACAGAGAACACAGAAATAATGTGAATAAATTAATCGAGAATGCTAAATGTGAATATTATTCTGCTAAAATTATTAATAGTACAAATCAACAAAAAGATCTTTATAAAGTTGTGAATATACTTCTTGAACATAATGCTGGAAAAAACATACTCCCAGACTGTGAGAATGACGAAACTTAAGCCAATTTATTTTCAGACTTTTTCTCTTCCAAAATATTAAAAATCAGAAGTGAACTGGAAGCTATTAATAACAGTTTTACATTCAATGCAAACCAATTTGACATTGATAAGACAGATTGTACTTTAAATGATTTCAAGCTCATTAACTCCACTGACATGAAAAAACTCATTAGTTCCACAGCCCCAAAGTCATGTGCTCTAGACCCCATACCTACACCTATCTTGAAAATCTGTATTGATGAATTGTCTCCTATAATATGTAACATTATTAATTCTTGTATAGAATCAGCAACTGTTCCTAATATATTTAAGCTAGCTTATGTAACACCCTTAATTAAGAAACCTTCGCTTGATTCTAATGTTTTAAAAAACTACAGACCTGTTTCAAATTTAAGTTTTATTTCCAAATTGCTAGAAAAATGCATTGCTTCTCAGTTGAAAAGTTATATAGCAGATAACAATTTATTTGAAGCTTTTCAGAGTGCGTACAAGAGACACCATTCCACCGAAACTTCCTTAATTCGTGTGTTTAATGATATTCTACTTGATATTGATAAAAAAAAAATGTTCAATTCTACTACTTCTGGATTTATCTTCTGCATTTGATACGGTTGATATCTCTACACTTGTAAACAGATTACAAAATAGGTTTGGTATTTCAGGCAATGCTCTAGCACTCATACAAAGTTATCTTACAAACAGAAAACAATGCATTTTAGTAAATGGTAAATCTTCCTCAGAGTCAGTTTTAACTTATGGCGTTCCTCAAGGATCGGTTTTAGGTCCCATTTTATTAACCTTATACACTTCACCATTAGGTGACATTGTTAGAAAGTATGGTTTAAATTTTCATTTATATGCGGATGATACCCAGCTGTACATTTCTTTTGAACCCTTTGTCTCCTGTCTCTTTTAAATTATCAAAATGTCATCTTGAAAGCTGCATATCGGAAATCAGATCATGGATGTCCAAGAATTTCTTGAAATTGAATGATGATAAAACAGAGTATATGATTTTAGGTTCAAAGCACCAGATTAGTAAAACAAATTGTTATAAGAGTTCTATCATTATTGGAAATGCCACAATTGATCCGTCATTAACTGCTAGGAACATTGTGGTTATAGTTGATTCTCATTTGAACATGGAGGCACAAGTCAATAATGTTTGTTAAGTTTGTTATTTTAATATTAGAAATATTGGTAAAATTCGAAAATATCTGTCCATAGACAATACTTAATCACTTGTTAATTCATTAGTCACTTCTCGTTTAGATCATTTTAATTCTTTATTGATTGGTTTACCTTCAAAACTTTTAGATAAGCTACAACGTTTTCAGCTGCACGACTGATAACTCGACTGAAACGAACTGATCATATTACTCCTGTACTGTCTGATTTGCATTGGTTACCTGTAAAATATCGCATTGAGTTCAAAATCTTATTGTTAACTTTTCAATGTCTACACAATTTAGCTCCTTTATATTTAATTGAATTAATAGATATCTATACTCCGAGTCGTACCTTGAGATCAGCTGATAAATTACTTTTAAAACCAGGTTCTGTAAAGCTGGTTTCATATGGACAAAGATCTTTTAGTTTTCAGGCACCAGTTTTATGGAATAAACTACCTTTTATACTTCGCACATGTACATCTTTTATTGCTTTTAAGAAAAACCTCAAAACTCATCTTTTTAATCAAGCTTTTAATAATCAAATCTTATATTTTTATTATTGAATTTATTTTATCTAGTTTTATTAATTTATTTTATTATAAGCCTACTCTTAAATTATCAATTTTAATTGTATTTTACTGTACTGTAATTATTGCTATAGATTTTTATCAGTTTATTGTAAAGTGCCCCTGAACACGTTATTGAAAGGGTGCACTATAGATATGTTGTATAATAATAATAATAATAATAATAACTCTTGACGGATGTGTCTTATAACTCAAGGATAAACCCTATTAAAAATAATTGAAATCAAAAAAATATTAAGTATGAGTTAAAGCCCTTGTTCTTGAAAACGCGTTCAAATTAGCTTTTAAACACTCCTAAAAGAACAATACTTAATGGATTTTGATGAAACTTGGCTTAGTAGTATTTTTTGTCACCCTAGGATGAACCCTATTGAATTTCCCCCTTCGAGGTGTATCCATATCTGGTATACTAGTCGGTATTAAGAAATCTGTCGTATCCATTCCAGATATCATACGATCTAAATCACAAACCTTGATACGTTAGTTAAAGTGATGCTTGCATTAATAAAGTATGTGGTTGTTTTCATGGTTAATCCGACCAATAACGTTGTTAATCGAATTAAATCTTTTTGAACTGATCATAGTTATCCATACAAAATGAAGTTAAATCAACTTGCAAATCTTAGTTCTAGATTAAAGCCTATCAACGTTGTCATCAAAATGAGTTTATAAACAACTGCTAAAAGAATAATACTTAATGTTTCTAGATAATTTCCCCACACTTAAAACTATGCACAGATTAACTATTAAGTGTAATCGTTAATGAGTTACCCCCAATATACTGCTAATAATGTATTAACTGTATATAGAATATCTCTCTTCTAATATAGATTTCTAAATCATTGTTTTAAAAAGATATAAAATTACTTTTAATTAATGTCTTAACATTGTTTTGAAAAATTGTATAATAGAGTTATCTCCCTTCTAATATAGATGTTCTTAATTTTATGTTGTTGAAAACTGTATGATAGAATTATCTCTCTTCTAATATAGGTGTTCTTAATTTAATGTTATTGAAAAATGTATAATAGAATTATCTCCCTTCTAATATAGCTGTTCTTAATCTTATGTTTTTGAAAATTGTATAAGAGTGTTATTTCACTTCTTATGTAGCTGTTAGAAATATAGTTATTTCCCTTCAAAAAAAGAAGGTTCTTAAAATAATAATGTTAAGAACTGTATAATAGAGTTATCTCCCTTCTTATTTAGCGATACAAAATTAAATTTTGTTGAGAACTGTATGGTCGAGTTATCTTCCGACTTATTTCGCTGTATTTAATATAATATTGTTAAAAACCGTTTAATAGATTTATCTCCCTTCTAATATAGCTGTTCTTAATCTAATGTTGCTGAAAACTCTATAATGGAGTTTTCTCTCTTCTCATATAGCTTCTCTTAAGTTCATTTTTTGAGAACTATATTATAGAGTTATCCCCTTTCTAATACAGCTCTTCTTAAATTTATGTTGTTGAGACCTATATAATAGAGTTATCTCTCTTCTAATATAGCTGTACTTAATCTAATGTTGCTGATAACTGTATAGTAGAGTTATCTCTCTTCTTATATAGCTGATCAAAGTTCATATTGTTGAGAAGTGTATTATAGAGTTATCTCCCTTCTTATATAGCTGCTCTAAAGTTTATATTTTTGAGAACTATATTAAAGAGTTATCGCCCTTCTAATATAGCTTTTTTAAAGTTAATGATGTTGAGACCTATATAATAGAGTTATCTCCCTTCTAATTTAGCTGTTATTTATATAATGTTGTTAAGAATTGTATAATAGAGTTATGTCCCTTCGAATATAGCTGTTCTTTATCTAAAGTGGTTGAGAACTGCATAAGAGAGTTATCTCGCTTCTTATGAAGCTGTTCTAAAGTTAATGTTAAGAACAATAAAATAGAGTTAACTCCCTTTTATATAACTGCTCATCATGTAATGTTGTTGAAAACTGTACAATAGAGTTATATCCCTTCTAATATAGTTAATGTTGTTTGAACCTATATATTAGAGTTATCTCCCTTCTATTATAGCTGATCTTAATCTATTGTTATTGAGAACTGTATAATGGAGTTATCTCCCTTCTTATTTAGGGAGACCTTATCTATGGTTTATGAGAACTGAATTATAGAGTTATCTTCCTTACTATACAGCTGCTCTTAAGTTTATATTGTTGAAACTATTTTATAGAGTTATCTCCCTTTAAAATAGCTGTTCTGAATTTAGTATTAATTTTAAAATGGTTTTTTTTAAAAAGATTTTTTAATCTTTTTTTTTTTTTCCCCCTTAAATATAGATGTTCTTAATCTTATGTTGTTGAGAACTGTATTATAGTGTAATCTCCCTTCTAATATAGCTTCTCTCAAGTTTATAATGTTGAGAACTATATTATAGAGTTATCCCCCTTCTAATATAGCTCTTCTAAAATTAATGTTGTTGAGACCTATATAATAGAGTTATCTCCCTTCAATATAGCTGTTTTAATTTTATGTTGTTAGAATGATATAGTAATTTTCTTCAATATACTGTTTTAAATTTAAAAAGTGGTGAAATGAAAAGAGTTATCCTTTTAATATAGTTGTCTAAATTTATTGTTTGAACCTTATAATAAAGTACTCCCTTCTAATATAGTGTCTTAATCTTTGTTTTGAGAACTGATAATAGTTATCTCCCTTTTTATTGGGGGCTTCTTAGGTTTTTAAGAACTTATTTTTGGTTATCCCCTTTTTATATAGCTTTTTCAATTTAAAATTGTTGAAAACTATTTTATAGAGTTATCCCCCTTTAATATACTTTCTAAATTAAATGTAATTGGACCTTATAATGAGTTATCTCCTTCAAATAGCTGTTTTTATATAATGTTGTTAAGAATTGATAATAGATTAAATAAGAACAATTATTATGGATATACCTTTAAATATTTTAATTATTTTTGATTATAATAATTTTCTCCCTTCAATATAGTTTTTTTCTAAACAAATGTTATTGGGACTGTATAATGAGTTATCTCCCTTCTTAGTAAGTTAAAAAGTTTTTAAGAACTAAAATGGTAATCTCCCTTCTAATATAGCTGTTTTAATAAATTGTTGAGAACTATATAAAAAGTTATCCCCTTTTATATACTTTCTAAGTTAATTTTAAAAAACTTTTAAATAAGTTACCCCCTTTTTAATAACTGCTTCATTAATGTTGTTAGAACTGTATAATAGATTTATCTCCTTCTAATATAGCTGATCTTAATCTATTGTTATGAGAACTTATAATAGAGTTATCTCTCTTCTTATATAGCTGTATTCTAATATAATGTTGTTAAGAACTGTATAATAGAGTTATCTCCCTTCTTATATAGCTGTTCTAAAGTTAATTTTGAGAACTATATAAAGAGTTATCTCCCTTCTAATATAGCTGTTCTAAAGTTCAATGTGTTGAGAACTATATATAGAGTTATCTCCCTTCTAATTAGCTGATTTAATTAATGTTTTAAGAACTGTATAATAGAGTTATCTCCCTTCTTATATAGCTGCTTATCTAATGGTTGAGAACTGATAATAGAGTTATCTCCTTCTATAAGCTGTCTTAAGTTAATTGTTAAGAACTATAATAGAGTTATCTTCCTTTATATAGCTGTATCATGTAATGTTGTTAAAAACTGTATAATAGAGTTATCTCCCTTCTAATATAGTGTTCTTAATCTATGTTGTGAGAACTTATATATAGAGTTATCTCCCTTCTATATAGCTGTCTCTAAGTTATAATGTTTTGAGAACTATATTATAGAGTTATCCCCTTTCTAATAGAGCTCTTAATCTATGTTTTGAGAACTGATATAATAGAGTTATCTCCCTTCTATATAGCTGCTCTTATTATGTTGTTGAGAACTATTTATAGAGTTATCTCCCTTCTAAAATAGCTGTTTTGAATTTAGTATTATTGAGAATTGTAAAATAGAGTTATCTCTCTTCTAATATAGATGTTCTTAATCTATTGTTATTGAGAACTGTATAATAGAGTTATCTCCCTTCTAATATAGATGTTCTTAATCTTATGTTGTTGAGAACTGTATTATAGTGTAATCTCCCTTCTAATATAGCTTCTCTCAAGTTTATAATGTTGAGAACTATATTATAGAGTTATCCCCCTTCTAATATAGCTCTTCTAAAATTAATGTTGTTGAGACCTATATAATAGTTATCTCCCTTCTAATATAGCTGTTCTTAATATTGTTAAGAACTGTATAATAGAGTTATCTCCCTTCGAATATAGCTGTTATTAATATTATGTTGTTGAGAACTGCATCATAGTGTAATCTTCTTCTAATATATCTGTTCTTAATCTAAAGTGGCTGATAACTGCATAAGAGAGATATATCGCTTTTAATATAGCTTGTCTAAAGTTAATATTGTTTGAACCTATATAATAAAGTCACGTCCCTTCTAATATAGCTGATCTTAATCTATTGTTATTGAGAACTGTATAATGGAGTTATCTCCCTTCTTATGTAGGGAGAGCTAATCTTAGGTTTTTAAGAACTGTATTATTGAGTTATCTCCCTTCTTATATAGCTGCTTTCAAGTTTAAATTGTTGAGAACTATATTATAGAGTTATCCCCCTTGTAATATATCTCTTCTAAAGTTAATGTAATTGTGACCTATATAATAGAGTTATCTCTCTTCTAACATAGCTGTTCTTTATATAATGTTGTTAAGAATTGTATAATAGAGTTGTCTCCCTTCGAATATAGCTGTTTCTAAACTAATGTTATTAAGGACTGTATAATAGAGTTATCTCCCTTCTTATGTAACTGTTCTAAAGTTAATATTAAGAACAATAAAATAGTGTAATCTCCCTTCTAATATAGCTGTTCTTAATCGAAAGTTGTTGAGAACTATATAAGATAGTTATCTCCCTTCTTATATAGCTGTTCTTAATCTAATGTTGCTGAGAACTCTATAATAGAGTTTACTCCATTTTCATAATAGCTGCTCTAAAGTTCAATTTTTGAGAACTATATTATAGAGTTATCCCCTTTCTAATATAGCTTGTCTAAATTTATTGTTGTTTAGACATATATAATAGAGTTATCTCTTTTCTAATATAGCTGATCTTAATCTATTGTTATAGAGAACTGTATTACAGAGTTATCTCCCTTCTTATGCAATTGTTCTTAAGTTAATATTGTTCAGACCTATATAATAGAGTTATCTCTCTTTAAATAAAGCTGTTCTTAAAATAATGTTGTTAAGAACCGTATAATAGAGTTATCTCCCTTCCAGTATAGCTGTACTTAATCTAATGTTGCTGAAAACTGTATAAAAGAGTTATCACCCTTCTAATATAGCTAGGGTTAGGGTAATCTAAAGTTGTTGAGAACTATAGAGTTATAAGAGAGTTATCTCCCTTCTTATATAGCTGATCTAAAGTTAATTTTAAGATCTATAAAATAGAGTAACCTCCCTTCTTATATAACTGCTCATCATGTAATGTTGTTCAGAACTGTATAATAGAGTCATCTCCCTTCTAATATATCTGATCTTAATCTATTGTTTTTGTGAACTGTATAATAGAGTTATCTCCTTTCTAATATAGCTGTTCTTAATGTTGTTGAGAAGTGTATTATAGAGTTATCTTCCTTACTATACAGCTGTTCTGAATTTAGTATCAATGAGAATTGTATTATAGTGTTATCTCCCTTCTAATATAGCTGTTCTGAATTTAGTATTAATGAGAATTGTATAATAGAGTTATCTCCCTTCTAATATAGATGTTCTTAATCTTATGTTGTTGAGAACTGTATTATAGTGTAATCTCCCTTCTAATATAGCTTCTCTCAAGTTTATAATGTTGAGAACTATATTATAGAGTTATCCCCCTTCTAATATAGCTCTTCTAAAATTAATGTTGTTGAGACCTATATTATAGATTTATTTCCCTTTTAATATAGCTCTTCTAAAATTAATGTTGTTGAGACCTATATAATAGAGTTATCTCCCTTCTAATATAGCTGTTCTTTATATAATGTTGTTAAGAATTGTATAATAGAGTTATCTCCCTTCGAATATAGCTGTTCTTAATCTATTGTTATTGAGAACTGTATAATAGAGTTATCTCCCTTCTAATATAGCTGTTATTAATATTATGTTGTTGAGAACTGCATCATAGTGTAATCTTCTTCTAATATATCTGTTCTTAATCTAAAGTGGCTGAGAACTGCATAAGAGAGTTATCCGCTTCTTATGAAGCTGCTCTAAAGTTAATGTTAAGAACAATAAAATAGAGTTATTTCCCTTCTCATAAAATGCTCGTCATCTAATGTTGTTGAGAACTGTATAATAGAGTTATATCTCTTCTAATATAGCTTGTCCAAAGTTAATGTTGTTTGCACCTATATAATAGTTATCTCCCTTCTAATATAGCTGTTCTGAATCTAAAGTTGTTAGGGTTAGGGAAAGAGAACTGTATAAGAGAGTTATCTCGCTTCTTATGTAGCTGTTCTATAGTAAATGTTATGAACAATGAAATAGAGTTATCCCTTATCTTTCATATATAATTGCTCATCACCTAATGTCGTAGAGAACTGTATAAGAGAGTTATATCGCTTCTAATATAGCTTGTCTAAAGTAAATAATGTTTGGACTTATATAATAGAGTTCTCTCCCTTATAGCTGATGTTAATCTATTTTCATCGAGAACTGTATAATGGAGTTATCTTATTGTTATAAGAAGGGAGACCTTATCTTAAGTCAGTCAGTCACTCACTCACTCACCCACTCACCCACTCTTTCACTCAGTCACTCAGCCACTCACTCACTCACCCACTCACTCCCTCATTCACTCACTCTCACTCACGCACTCATGCACTCACTCATTCAGTAAGTGACTCATTCATTCACTCACTGACTTAGTTTCTGACTCACTCATTTAGTCACTCAGTAATTCACTCACTCACCAATTCACTCAGTAAGTGTATTACTTAGTCACTCATTCACTCAGTCACTCAATTACACACTGACTCACAGACTGACTCCTTCACTCACTCATTGACTCTTTCACTCACTGACTCTTTCACTGACTGACTGACTGACTGACTGACTGACTCACTTACTCACTTATTCAGTCAGTAACTCACTCACTTTTTTTACTCACTCATTCAATAGTAAATTATTCACTTACTCACACTCAATAGTAAATTATTCACTCACTCACACTCACGTACTCACACACTCACTTACGCATTCAGTCACTCACTCACTCAATCACTTATCCACTCATGTAGTTTTCTTACTTACTCATTCATTAAGTTACTTATTCACTCACTTAGTTTCTTTCTTACTCACTCACTCACTCACTCACTCATTCAGAAAGTGACTTACTCAAGCACTCCGTCACTCACTTCACTCAGCCACAAACTCACTCACTCAATCACTCACTTACTCACGTTTTCAGTTAGTTACTTATTCACTCACTCACTCACTCACTCACTCACTCACTCATTCATTCATTCACTCACTCTAACTCTCACTCACTCAATTACTCACGCACTCATTCACTTATTACCTTAGTCGCTAACTCACTCACACACTCACTCACTTACGCACTCAGTCACTCAGTCACTTGGTTTCATACTCACTCACTCATCCGGAAAGTGACTTACTCACTTACTTAGTTTCTTACTCACTCACTCATTCGGTAAGTGACTTACTCACTCAGTTACTCACTCCGTCACTCAATCACTCCATCACTTCGTCACTCATTCACTCATGTACTTTCTTACTTACTCATTTAGTAAGTTACTAATTCAGTCACTTACTTAGTTTCTTACTCACCCACTCATTCAGTTAGTGACTTACTCAGTCACTCCGTCACTCACTTACTCTGTAAGTAACTCACTCACTCAATCACTAATTAACTTACGTTTTTTTAATCACTCATTCAGTGAGTTACATATTCACTCACTCACTCACTCACTTACTCGAGCACTCACTTACGCGCACACTCACCTAACCCTAACCCTAGTTTCTTCCTCACTCAATCATTCGGCAAGTAACGTACTCACTCATTAACTCACCCCGTCACTCAATCATTCTCTCAAACTCACTCACTCTATTATCTTCTTCACTTATTCAGTAAGTTACTTATTCACTTGCTTAGACTCTTACTCAAGACATACTCTTTTGCTCACTCACTCACTCACTCACTCACTCACTCACTCACTCACTCACTCACTCACTCTCTCACTCACTCACTCATTCACTTACACTCACTAACACTCACTAACACTCACTCACTCACTCACTCACGCACTCGCTCTCTCGCTCGCTTGCTCACTCACTCACTCACTCAGTAAGTTACTTTTTCAGTCACTAAATTCCTTACTTACTCTTTCATTCAGTAAGTGACTTACTTAGTCACTCAGTCAATCAGTAAGTGACTCTCTCACTCAATCAATCACTTACTCACTCACTCACTTACTCACTCCGTCACTCCGTCACTCTGTCGCCAGGTCACTCACTCACCCACCCACTCATTCACTCACCATTTACTCACTCACTCACTCATTCACTGAAACACTCACTCAGTCTCTCAGTCAGTCAGTCATTAACTCAATCATTTACTAACGCACTCACTCATTCACTCACCCACCCACTCACTCAATAACTCATTGGCTCACTCACTTCCTTATTATGCACTCACTTAGTTTCTTACTCACTCACTTACTCACTCAGTTACTCAGTCGCTCAATTGCTCACTCACTGACTCGGTCAATCAGTAAGTGACTCTCTTACTCACTCAATCACTCAATCACTCAATCACTTACTCACTCACTTACTCACTCACTCCGTCACTCCTTCGCCTAGTCACTCACCCACACACTCACTCATTCACCCATTCACTCCCCAACTCACACACTAACTGAAACACTCACCCAGTCACTTCGTCGCCCATTCACTCACCAACCCACCCACTCATTCACTCACTCATTCATTCATTCACTTCCTCACTATACCATTCACTAAGCCACGCACTCACTTACACGCTCAGTTACTCAGTCACTCAGTCACTCAGTCATTCAATAAGTGACTCTCTCACTCACTCACTCATTCAATCACTTACTCACTCACTTACTCCGTCGACCAGTCACTCACCCAGCCACTCATTCACTTACTCACCCACTCACACACTCACTGAAACACTCACTCAGTCACTCCATCGTCCAGTCACTCACTCACCCACTCATTCACTCACTCATTTACTCACTAACTCTCCCACTCACTCACTCACTCATTCACTGAAACACTTACTCACTCACTCAAATACTCACTTACCCAGACACTCAATCACTTACTCAGTCCCTCTTCCACGCACTCTCTCACGCACTCTTTTACGCACTCAGTCACTCACCCACGCACTCACTCAGTCACTTAGTCATTCACAAAGTCACTTAGTCGCTCAAATAGTCACTCATTCATTCAATCAGTCACTCAGTCAGTCACTCACTCACTCGCTCGCTAACTCACAAGTTAACTCACTCACTCATTCAATCACTAAAACACTCACTCACACACTCACTCACTCACGCAATAAATCACGCATGCACTCTTACTTATTTGCTCACTCCTTCACTCAGACACTCACCCAGTCTCTCATTTACTTATTCACTTACTGAATCACTCGAACACTCACTCACTGACGCAGTCAATCAGTCACCTACTTACTTACTCAGTCACACACTCACTCATTTACTCACTAATTCTCTCACTCAGACACTCAATCACGCACGCACACTTACTTACTCATTCACGCATTCACTCAGACACTCACTCAGTTTCTCATTTACTTATTCACTTACTCACTCACTTACGCACTCACTTACACACTCACGTAGTCAATCAATCACCTACTTACTCAGACACTCACTAGAACATTCAGACATTCAGTCACACAGTCAGTCACTCATTCACTCGTTCATTAATCATTCACTCACTCGTGTAGTTAATTACTTATTTAGTAAGTTGCTTACTTAATCACACAATAAGTGACTCATTCACTTACTCACTCACATATTCACTCAGCCACGCACTCACTCACACGCTCAGTTACTCAGTCACTCAGTAAGTGACTCACTCACTTACCCATTTACTCAGTCACTCAGTCATTCAGCCATTCAGTCATTTTAAAGCTTTAAATGCGACGTATTGTGGGTCAATTAATTGTAAGCTCAAAATCGCCCTAATATGAGCCTTATTTTAAGCTCAAAATTGTTCTTAATATGAGCACATTTGTTAGCTCCTAAGATCACCTAATATGAGCTCAATTTTAAGCTCAAAAGACCACTAGATATATGCTCAATTTTAAGCTCAAAGGAATATCTAATATGAGCCCTTTTTAAAGCTTAAAATTGTCCCGATAAGAACCCATTCTTAAGCTCATAAGACTACTTTATATAAGCTCATTCTTAAGCTCAAAATTTTTGAACCTTATTTTAAGCTCAAATTGGCCCCTAATATGGGCCCTTTTTTAAGCTCAAAATTGTTACTGATATGAGTCCATTATTAAGCTCATAGGACATTTTATTATAAGACTACTTTATATTAGCTCATCTTAAGCTCACTTACTCAGACACTCACTGACGCACTCAATCATTCAGACACCCAGTCACTCACTCGCTTAAAATTGTCCCGATAAGAACCCATTCTTAAGCTCATAAGACTACTTTATATAAGCTCATTCTTAAGCTCAAAATTTTTGAACCTTATTTTAAGCTCAAATTGGCCCCTAATATGGGCCCTTTTTTAAGCTCAAAATTGTTACTGATATGAGCCCATTATTAAGCTCATAGGACATTTTATTATAAGACTACTTTATATTAGCTCATCTTAAGCTCACTTACTCAGACACTCACTGACGCACTCAATCATTCAGACACCCAGTCACTCACTCGCTCACTCACTCACTCATTCAGACACCCAGTCACTCACTCACTCACTCACTAACTCACTCATTCATTCATTCATTCATACACTCAGTTAGTCTCTCAGTCACTCACCTATCCAGTTACTCACTTACTTACTCACTCACTCACTTATTCACTTACTCACCTACTTACTCACTTACTCCCAAACTAACATACCTACTCACTAATTCACTCACTCAGGCACTCACTCACGCACTCAGACACTCAGAAACACAGTCACTTAGTCACTCAGTCACTCGATTACTAACTCACGCACTCACTCACTCAGTCACTTATTCACTCACATAGTCACACATTCATTCAATCAATCACTCGCTCACTCATTAACTTAGGCACTTAGTCACTCAGTCTCTCAGTCACTCACTCACTCACTCATTCACTCATTCACCCATTCACTCATTCACTAAATCAGTCAGTCGATTACTCACTTACTAGCTCACTATCTCAGGAAGTGACGCACTCACCCACTCAGCAAGTAACTCACTCACTTATTCACCAAGTCACTCAGTCACTTACTCCCTCTTTCAGTCACTGTGTCACTAAGTCACTCAGTCAAAACTGTTCCTGTTATTAACCCACTTTTAAGCACTTAGGAGTTTTTCATTTGGGCTCATTTGTCAGATCATAAGAATATTTTACATGAGCTCAATTTAAAGCTTTAAATCAAAAGACCACTTTAAGCTCAAAATCGCCCTAATAGGAGCCTTATTTAAGTTCTTAATATGAGCCCATTTTTAAGCTCATATGACTTTTTAATAT